>CABHPH010153501.1:0-31036 GCA_902168325.1 Peromyscus nudipes
GCTTGTTTGGAGTTACACTGTGAAGGTCCAGTCCACACGGCTGAGGAGCTAGGGGTGTAGGAACGTGATGAGGGTGGTTACTGCCACCACTGTCAGGAAGCAGAGAAGGGACAGGAAGTGGGCTGTGCTAAAAACCTTAAGCCCCACCTCCCCCATGTCCTTCAGCAGGCTCTATCCTTGAAAGTTTTCACAACCTTCCATATTATCGTTACTAGCCAAGGACCCTGTGTTTAAACACTTGAGCCTGTGGGAGACACTTCACAGTTGGGAAGAAAGGCAGGGAAAGGAAGGGGGACTACAGAGTGGTCCTAAATCTAGACAGGCTCCTGGAGATCATCGGAGTCCTGTGGGGTTTTGTTTATTTTTATTTTGTTTGCATTGGTGATCTGCCTGAATGTATGTCTGTGTGAGGGTGTCAGATCTTGGAGTTATAGAAAGTTGTGACATGCCATGTGGGTTCTGGGACTTGAATCCGGATCCTCTAGAAGAACAGTCAGATCACCACTGACCCATCTCTCCAGCCTCTGAGTCCTGCATTTTATTTGAAGGTCAACACAGAGTGGTTGGGCATCTTGCCAGACCATGTGTGGGCCAATGGAGGAATTTACCTGAACTTCCCCAGATCCCCTTACCTTAAGCTCCAGGTGCTCTGGACTTCCATGTACTAGTTTTCACCTGTTCAGAAGTTGTTTGGGAACCCTGACAGGAAAAGAAAGGCATGCCCTTTGAGAAGAGTTTGTTAAGTTTGGGAATGGCAGGTAGGGAACCCTAAGGAGGTTGTAGCACATCAGGGTGATACTGTGGGAAGCCATTACTGTGTGTGAGGTGGAAGAAGTCGGGTAATAGAGCGGATCCTGGAACCTGAAGAAAGAAAGACAGCTGTTGTGGGAGGGATGCCTGATGGGAGAACTGAGCTTCAGTTGAAAGGCTCACGGTACCTCTGTAGACCTTGACCTTTCTCTGCTCCTCACCTCTAGCACCTGCTGGAGCTCCCCATTGGGCAAACCCATTCTGAAACCAGGAGGAGAGAGCCATTAAATGATTGTACAGAGCAGCCTTTTGGGAGGGGAGAGAGTCCAGAGCAGTGGTCCTCAGTCTTCCAAATGCTGCGACCCTTTAACACGGTTCCTCAAGCTGTGGTGATCCCAACCATAAAGTTACTTCGTTGCTACTTCATAACTGTAATTTTGCTACTGTTATGAATCTCAAGGTAGATACTTGATATGGGTGTTGCAACCCACGGGTTGAGAACTACTGGTCTAGAGAAACAGAAGGGCGTGGTTCAGACTTCCCAAGGAAAATCGTGCTGTCTCTTCCTCCGTCGCTCCCCTGGCCCCCACTGAGTTTCTGAAGTAGTTAGTTGGTGGCTAGTTTGTTTTCAGGTCTGGACTGAGTCATGGTCTTTCAGCAGTGTCACGATCAAGCTGACTCTGGTGATTAGAATGACCCAGTGGTGGGCCTTGCTATTTCTAGGAAGATAGGCTGACCTACCTAGCAATCTGGTTAAAGTTCCTGTGGAATTATAGGCCTTAAACTTAGGGAAACTGCCTAGAGTTCATGCTAATCAGCAAAATGAATTGCAGTGTGGGATAGAATTCGTTGGTCTGGCACTGAAACCATCCTCAAGCCTTGGATTGTTCTTGGCTTTCTTGGGAAGTCATGGAAAATGTGATGGCCAGTGAAATAACAGTGCTCCAGGTGTTCTGCTGTGCACAGAACACAGCACTACATGCATGGCCACTGTTTAAGTGCAGGTGCGGACCATTTGGAGAGCATCATAACTGACTGAGGGCTTCCTGTCTCCATCAGTCACAGCACAGGACCGTGAGGCTGAACCAGCTGTACACAAGGCCAGTTCTGCAAGATGGCGTCATCCACGCAGACCTGTATGTCTTTGTAAGGTGATGTGGGGACTTGTCCTAGAGTCTAAGAAGATCACTGGCTAAGAAGGAATTTGATGTCGGGAGAGGAGTGGGCTCTTATCATTAAGTTTTAATCTTTATTAATTTATATAGCAGACAAATTATATGATTAATTACTCAGAAATCCATGGACACAGTTTAATGGATTGTGACAGTCTATTGTCTATTCACTCTTTCACTTCTGTGATTTTCTTCTCTATTTAAAAAGTGTTAAATTACATTTATGTGTGTGTGTGTGTGTGTGTGTGTGTGTATTGTATGTACGTGTATGTGTGTATGTATGTGTATGTATGTATATGTGTGTGCTAGTCAGGGTTTCCTTTTATATTTTTCCTTTCCTTTTTTTTTTTTTTTTTTTTTTGACACAGGTTTTCTCTGTGTAGCCCTGGCTGTCCTGGAATTCGCTTTATAGACCAGGTTGGCCTTGAACTCACAGAGAGCTGCCTGCCTCTGCCTCCTGAGTGCTGGGATTAAAGGCATGCGCCACCATGCCTTGCTCTATTTTTCACTTTCTTTCCTTCTTTCCTTCCTTCCTCCCTCCCTCCCTCCCTCCCTCCCTCCCTCCCTCCCTCCCTCCCTTCCTTCCTTGCTTTCTGCAGCACTGAGGATTGAACCATGGACTCATACATGTTAGGCAAGCACACTCTACTGCTGAGCTATGCACTTGCCTTATTTTGTTCTTCATTTCGAGAGGGCCTCACTAAATTTTACAAGCTGGCTTTAAATCCACTCTGTAGTCCAGGCTGATCTTGAACTTGGAATCTTCTCACCGTGGCCTTCCAATGAGCTGAGATTACAGGTCTGCACCACCAGTCTGACCACTTTTAGTTTGTGATTTCCATCCATAAATTACAAGATCCCAGTTGGACTCACAGCCATTTTCTCCACAGGCCGCACAGTGGGAGGGACAGGAAACCAAGAGGACCA
The DNA here is from genome assembly GCA_902168325.1 of Peromyscus nudipes. NCBI lineage: Eukaryota > Metazoa > Chordata > Mammalia > Rodentia > Cricetidae > Peromyscus > Peromyscus nudipes. The sequence continues at coordinate 2,850 of CABHPH010153501.1, forward strand.
TTGTTATCAGTCTGTCTTCCTTCTTTTCTGGAAGCTTTCATCAACAGCCTCTGCTTCCATCTCATTAGCCACTGGGAACTGCAAGGTAAGTCAGTAAGTGAGTACTTCTATTGGGTCCACTGAAGTTTCTTAGAGATTGGGGACCCTTCTTTCAAAGAAGATGAGAAAGTGGAGCTCTGGAAAGCATGGAGGATGAGATACCATTTTGAGAATTTGAGATGATAAGTCCATCTTAAAGCAGTTAGCAGAATAGCTGGCTCTTGGAAGTACTCATTTCACAGTATGGAATTATTATCTAATTATAAAGCAATGAGGGTTTTAAAAAGTAGCCAAATTAAACAGAAGAACATTTATGTAGTTTTGCCTTCAAAGGTAATCATCTTGGAAGGCAATATATCATTTTCATTAATTATATGTTACTATGTTCAGTAAGCAGCCAGATTGCATGTTATATGCATGTGTTGAAATACCTCACTGAACACCATTAATATGTACAACCAACAGATACTAATAAAAACAAATTAGACAGCAGCAGCAAGTTTGTCCCCCACCACCATGCCAGCCTTGTACATACTAGGCAAACACTATATACTGAGACACACCCTAAGACCTTCGCTTTTTAGACAGGGTCTCCTTATGTAGCTCATGCTGGCTTTGAGTTTATTATCTAGCCCAGGCTGGTCTGGACGTGGGGTTTTTCCTTCCTTCATCTCTTGAGTATAGCAATGTGCCAGTTTACAATTCATACAAGAGCAATAGCTTTGTTGATCCCATGTTCCCTCATCAGCTTCGTCAGCTAGTGCAGCCACAAAAATTAGCATTGATTGGCAGTCAAAGATGAAGATAGCGTGTTCAAATATGCCTTACAGCATTCAGCAGGCTCTGCGGGCCTTCTGATCCAGGTATCTCCTGTTTCCAGAAACCAGACTCCCACATCCTCCTCACTAACAGGAGACATTTAAATGAACAGAGCGGAGGGAATTCTATGTAAGACCATGTTTGCCTTTACCGCACAATGAATCGAATCTGAATTACTTGGTGTTTTTTGTATTAACCTTTGGTAAGTTGTTCGTGATAACTTAGGCTTATAGATGAAATTGGTTCATGATCCACTGAAATTTTACACACATTCCCATTTCTTTATTGAAAGTGATTGAGTATTTGTATAAGAGAAATTGAGTTTTAAAAGGAATATATATGGGGGGGTGTGTTGCAGGGTGGCACAGTGGCTTAGAGGATAAGATGCTTGCTTAGAAATTTGACAAGTAGAGCCTGCATGGTGGGAAGAGAGAAGCAACCTTTGCAAGTTGTCCTCTGCCCCCACACGTATGCCCCACTCCCACATGAATAATTACATCTAATAAAAACATGTTGGGCTGGGCAAGGTCGTTCATACCTACACTTAGGAGGCTGAGGAAGTAAGATTTCTGTGAGTTTGAGGTCAGCCTGGACAACATAGTGAGTTCTAGACCAGCTTGGTTGAAAGGATGACTCCTGTCTCAGACATCTCCCCCACCTCCCCCAAAAATCACACCACAAAACCCAATCGGCAAACAGATAAACAAAGCATCAGTATCAACACCTCTATATAAATGGGTAAGACTAACTGATATTTCTGTAAGGCTACGACTTTAGGGACACTGAACGCACTAAATCAAGCAGTGATTTCTATAGAGAGAGCTTATGGTATACACATAATTTAAGACTGAAAACTTGCCAAGGTGTAAGTTCTTATCATCTGTCAACTTGAGAGGATGTTGTCCATTACATCTACATAACTTGAAGGGATATTGTTTATTACTACAAGTTTATCGTATTATTTTGTTTACCTTGACATCATCAAGTGAAAGATTTAGAAGAACGTTTATCTATCATCCAGTCTAACTTCTGTTTATGTGTTTGTTTATTTATATTTTTATTTATGTATTTGAGAAAGGGTCTCATGTAGTCTAGTCTGGCCTCAAAAAATTACTATATAGTTGAGGAAGATCTTGAACTCCTGATTCTCCAAACTCCATCTTCCAAGTGCTGGGATTTAAAAAGGGTGCCACCAGACCTATTGATTTTTTTTTTGGGGGGGGGTGGTTTCAAGACAGGCTTTCTTTGTGTAGATTTGGAACCTTTCCTGGATCTTGCTCTGTAGACCAGGCTGGCCTTGAACTCACAGAGATCCGCCTGGCTCTGCCTCCCGAGTGCTGGGATTATAGGTGTGCGCCACCACGGCCCGGCCAGACTTTTTTTTTATTTTGTGCATGCAACAATTAAGATGTAGACCTTGAAGGACATGCTTAAGATCTCACAGCTTACCTATGACAGGACAGGTATCAGGATACAGCCTGCTACATCCTAGCATCACCCTCATTTCACCGTATCAGATTTGTCCCTGGTCACATCAGTGCTGACATAGCTCTCGTGAGTTTTCTCTTACTGGGGCATGGAAGGTGCACCTTGGGCCCGAGGACTCTGCATACTCGCCTGTTGTGTGTCATGAGGCAGTGACTACTTTCTGTGCATCAACATCCTTCCTTCTCTGTACAAGCTTTAGGTTTCTATGAGGCACTGGACAATACAGCCAGATTATATTTCCTAGTTCTCCTTACCAACTTGTGGCCAAGTAACTGATTTTTTTTTTTTTAAGAGACAGACTCACAAACAGTGATATTTGCCTCAAAGCTGCTCTGTAGCCAAGGATGACCTTGAACTCCTGTCTCCCAAGTGCTAGGATTACAGGCCATTGGGCCCTGCTCTATCTCCTCCCTGATGGTGGGGAATGGTGAGACTGGAGCCAACCCTCCTTGAACTAAAAGATGCCATATGCTGAGGATGACAGAGGCATTGTACAAGCTTAGGAGCGCCCACCTCTGGGCTGTTGCACATATGTAGGCCATGGTGTTTCAATACAAAGGTCTTTGCGCTAGGGAGACCCTCATATGTAACATGATGGGAAAGTACTAGCTGCATAGAGCATAGCTAACTATCGTGCACTCTAACTGGTGCCTGAGACAATCAGCTTATGAAATGGAAAGGTTTATTTGGGCTCCTTCCAAGATGGATTGGGCAGCTTCTTAAGGCCTGTGGTGAAGTAGCACAGTATGATAGAAGACAAGAAAGAGAAAAGGTCTCAAAAAACCAAAAAAGAAAAAGAAAGAGAGAAAAAGTCAACTCATCGTCATGAACCAAAAACAAAGAAGAAGCAACAGTCCCACAATCCCCTAAGAGCATGTCCTCACTGACCTGGAGTTGGACTTTCTTTGGACCACCAGCTCCTGAATAATGACATGGAGAATTCTTATTAAGTATGAAAGCTTAACCTAACTCAGGTTTGTTCCCAATTAGCTCTTAAAACTTAAATTAGGGCTGGAGAGTTGGCTCTGGGGTTAAGAGCACTTGTTGCTCTTCCAGAATACCTGGGTTCAATTCTCAGTACCCACATGATGGCTAACAACCATCTGTAACTCCAGTCACAGGGGGATCTAATGCCCTGCATGCATGTGGTTCATAGACATACATGCAGGCAAAACAACCATACACATAAAATAAACAAAAACAAACACACACACAAAAACAACAACAACAACAACAAAAACCACAAACTTAAATTAACCTGTTTATATTAATCTATGTTCTGCCACATGGTTCTTCACTTCTCCTCCATACAGTATGTCTGATTTCCTCTGTGTCTTGTTGGTGAATTCCCACCTCTCTGATTCCTTCCCTGAATTCCTATCTCTACCCAGAAGTCCCACCTATCCTCTTCTGCCTAGCTATTGGCTGTTCAACTCTTCATTAAACCAATCAGAAGGTGCCTTAGGTGGTTGAGGTTAAACAGACACATCTTCACAGAGTGTACAAGAAGATCATCCCAACACTGACCTAAGGACCTGTGTCATAGCCATTGTTCTATGTGTTGTAAAGAGATACTATGACAAAGGCAACTTATAAAATAAAATGTTTAATTGGGGGCCTGCCTACAGTTTCAGATGGTTAGTCTATGATCATCATGGTGGGAAGCAGTCAGGCATGGTGCTGGGGCAGTAGCTTCGAGTTTATATTTAATCCACAAGCAGGAAGCAGAGAGAGAAAGAGAGCGGGGAGGGATACTAACTGGGAGTGGGTAGGCTTTTGAAACCTCACCTCCTACCCCTAGTGACACACCTTCTCCAACAAAGCCACACCTCCTAATCCTTTCCAAACAGTTTCATCCATTGAGAACCAAACCTTCAGTACATGGGGTGGGGTGAGGGCGACATTTCCTGATCCCAACCATAGTAGCCCTGGTTAGGATCCCTGTACTGTACGCTAACTTTACCACTGATGTTAATCGAAGAGCCGACCACAGCCAGAAGTAGGTTTTCTGTCTTCTGGGCTCAGCTGTACTTTACTGATCTGCTTTACTTGGGCTCTTAATAAAACCTCACACCTTGTTTCCATTAATGTGAGGACATTCTTGCTGTAATGCAAAGCGTTCCATGAGACGGAATGTTGACCTGGAGAGTTGTCTGGAGGACCCAACATGAACTTTCTGCTTCCAGGATGACTGTGGCCAAATGCCTATTTAAGTAAAAGACTTATTTTCCTCATTTATCTCCTTGGAGGATTGCGAGTAATATTTCATAAAAATGGTTATAAAGCAGTTGGCAACGGCATGCCTCCTGCCTATAATGCTGAACTAATCCAGTAGCTTTCTTGGCACCTCTGTCTCTAATGATTCATAGATGGGCCTTTTTACTTAAAGGGACTTGGCCTTGGCATGATCCACTCAGGGAAGAGGAGCACTCCATGTCTGGGTCATTAGGACTCATTGGCTATCTCATTCTTGCCCTTAGAGTCTTCCTTAGCAGCATGAAGCTGAAGAAGGCATTTGAGCTACAAGGGGTGGGGAGAGCTGGTGGTTCTGGTTCACATACTATTCTTTCTCCAGAGGTGACATCTGTATTGATGTTTTGATGATCACTTGAACCTGGAAATGTTGGACAAACGAGACAGGCATTTCAAATCTTTCTCATGGATGGACATTAGGTTTGAAAAAACACCACCAAGTTAGAATCCTGCTTTAGGTATTAAAAAGGAATGTCTTATGACTGGTGTAATCCTTACATTAAGTCAGTGACACACACACATAATAGCTCATTGTGGCAGTGAAACTGTACTGCAGTGTTGGCTGGGGAGAGCATTACTTAAGTAGATGACTCTTGACCCTTTTATTTCAGCACTTTGAGAAGTTCACCAGAAAGTGCTGCTTTGTGCCAGGCAGTCTGTACCAGGTCCTTCTGGGCAGCTGCAGGTCTTCAGTTAAGTTGCTTTTGACCATTAATCCTTTGTTAATCCTAAGCATCTCGAGAAGGGATGCATTTGGAACACTTTCAAGATCAAATCCTTTCTCTTAGGAGCATAAATCTGTTAAGAGAGCAGTAACAGTGTATGAGAACACAGTCCAAGTGCATTTTCAGAGAAAAGCATGACAAATGGCTTCAGGACGCTGGGAGAACAGGATTATGGCTCTAATAGCTCCACCTGGAAATGATTGGTTAGTATCGAAATCCACTTCTCAGAACTTGTGTCTGGTTGCCATTGCCATGGAATAGGGTCGGATGCAAGGACAAGGCTTGTATCTTCTAATGAGACCTTATTGCTTACTATTGCATCACTAGCCTCCAGTGCCCCGGGGAGGGAGAAAGAAAAGTAGTAATGGTATGGGTTAGGAGATGGGGAGAGCAAGGACATGTGATATCCATATCATACTTGTAACCTGCGTCAATCTATTTGTTTCTTTGTCTCGTGTAGCTCAGGCAGGTCTTGAACTTGTTGTGGAGCTGAAGCTGACCTTGAACCCTTATTCTTCCTGCCTTGGCCTTCCAAGTACTGGAGTCATAGTCAGGGATCCATATGCCTAATCAATATGTGCTATGGATCTTATGTTATTTAATTCTCATGAACATTATATTCTTCAATGGCCTAGCATAGTAGGGATACCCCCACATACAGAGAGGAGGAAACTGGGAGCCTGAGAGACTACGTATATTCAGCTAGAAGTGGTTGGAGAGAAAATCTGAATCTGCGTTTACCTGATTCCAAGGTCCGTTACTCTTGCCATGAGACCATATTGTCTTTCTGGCAAGTGGGGACCCGTGCAGAGGGAGGAAGAGAATCAAGCTAGCAAAGCCAGTTATGCTAGCCAGTTTAAACAGATGCTGATGGAGGGCTATTGCTTGGAACATGCTCAACATAAACAGGAGGGAGGAGGGAGGGAGGGAGGGAGAGAGAGAGAGAGAAAGAGAGAGAGAGAGAGAGAGAGAGAGAGAGAGAGAGAGAGAGAGAGAGAGAGAGAGAGTCCTGCAACATTATTCCTGGAGAAAACCAGATGTAAGAGTAAAAGATTGCTGGGTGGTGGTGGCATACACCTTTAATTCCAGCAATCAGGAGGCAGAGGCAGGAGGATCTCTGAGCCTGAGGCCAACCTGGTCTACAGAGTTCCAGGACAGTTAGGACTACACAGAGGGAAACCCTGTCTTGAAAAGCAAGCCAGCAAACAAGCAGACAAAAAACCAAAACCAACCAAACAAAAGAATAAAAGATTATAGCAATAATACCTGCATTAGGAAAAGGAGGCCAACCACGCAGAATGTGAGGTGTTAGTTAGAATATGTATATGGGCCTTAGCTGAATCCTGAGATCCATAAGGTAGGGAGTTGGTCTGCTTACTAAAATTCTGCCATGCTTTAATGGGATGAAACCTGTGGGGACTCCAGGGTGGGGTGAGTGGATTTTGCATTTGGAATGGATCTTCTTGGACCAGGGACAGGATTCAGAGGGGCCCTTCACAATTCTGGTCATTGGTATATACATACCCTGTCTCAGGTCCTTAGATCCACAACATGGATCCAGGTTCTCCAGTAAAGAACCCCCCCTCCCCCCCATAATTAAGACCTCAAGTCAGTTATCCTTAATATGTGGCAGACCAAAGACAGGATGACATTGGGACTGGGCTAACTGCACAAACTTTTCAAAAGCAGGATTTTGTCTTGCAGATTGTAGGACAGGAAGACAGAGAGAGACATTCATCTTAGGAACCATGCATGGGAGTTTAATGACTAGGAACTCACACAACCTCTACCCCCCACCCCCACGACAGAGTTTCATTATGTAGCTCTAGCTGTTCTGGAACTCACTATGCAGACCACCTCACTCACAGAGATCCGTCTGCCTCTGCCTCCCAAGTGCTAGGATTAAAGGACTGTGCCACTATGCTCAGCCACAACCTCTCCTTTTATTTATTTTGAGACAGCATCTCATGTAGCTTAGACTGACCTCACACCTCTGTGTAGCTCAACTCCTGATCCTCCCGCCTCTACCTCCCAAGTCCTGGCATTACAAGTATGACACACCACACCCAGCCCAGCTCATCTGGCTCCTGGATGACAGCTGGAAGGAAAGCTGAGACCTCAACCCTGTGCTCCCAAGGCAGGGAGGTCTGCCAGCATCTAGCCAACCTAGGATAGGACCTGATCCTCTATTGTGTTCCAGCCCCCGCTGCCACCTTGAGTGCCTTCTGGTGAGATCCTTGCAGAGAGACTGAGCCTGCTGTGGCTAGTTTTCCGGCCCACAGAAAGGATGAGCTCACACATCAGTGTTGTTTTAAAGCCAGAGGTTTTGGTGATTCGTTACAGTATTGAAAAGAAACACACCGGGGTTTTTCTCTGTTGGTTCTTTCCACAAGGCAGTGAGGAAAGAGAGTGGCTTAGTTCTTTGTCGTGTTGCTGTGACTTAAGGGAGGAAGGGATTATTTGTGCTCGTGGTTTGAAGAGGTTCAGGTCTCCGCGGTGGGGAGGGCACGGCAGCTGGTCAGACTCAGCAGGACAGAGAGCGGTGAAGGCTGGATCCCGTCAGGTTTCATCCTCTCCTGTAGTCAGTGTAAGTCTCCAACCCATGTGGGGTGGGTCTTCTCAAGAAGCTGAGTTTCTTTAGGAGCACCCTTACAAAAATGCCCAGGGGTATGCCTCCAAGATGATTCCAGAATGAGTCAAGCTGACAATGAAGGTCAGGACTCCCGCGGTGAGTATGGTTACCTCACCTTGATACGGAGCAAACAGATGCACAGACATTAAAGAAGTAGCTTGCGCTCCTTGACTCATTAATCAGAAAGCCTGGGGTGTGGGCTCCTGTGACCTTCCCAGCAAAGTCTGTCCATCCTATGATACATGCATGCTGTGTTGAGCTGTGTTTTGGTTCAGAAGACAAGGTGGAAATGAAGGGAGGGTGTTTCAGGGGAAGAAGCCTGGAGGCTGGTAAGATGAGGGGTTCCCTTACCCTTTGCAGGTAATTCGTAGTCGTAGTTAGAGTCTGGAGCCTTTGTAGGTAAAAATGTTTGCAAAGAGATCATCTTCTAATCTCTTTGCCATAGCTTTGCACATACTCTGCTGTATGATTCCAGTGGGATTTTCCTTCCTTCATTTCTCCCTCCCTTCCTTGCTTCCTTGCTTCCTTGCTTCCTTGCTTCCTTGCTTCCTTGCTTCCTTGCTTCCTTGCTTCCTTGCTTCCTTCCTTCCTTCCTTCCTTCCTTCCTTCCTTCCTTCCTTCCTTCCTTCCTTCCCTGCTTCCTTCCTTCCTTCTGGTTAGTTTACATTAAATTTGTATGTGTGTATGTGCATAAGGAGTCTCCAGTGGTTTTTCTGGGAAGTTCTTTTCATCTTTTTAGACAAGATCTCCCCATGGCCTGAAACTTGCTATGTAGACCAGACTGGCCTCAAAATCATAGAGATCCACCTGCCTCTGCCTCCCAAATGCTGAGAGTAAAGTCATGAGCCTCTCGGAAGTTCTTTAATGTTGCTGTGGGTGTAGCTCAGTGACAGAGCAGGAGCCTAGAGCTTGCGAGGGTCGGAGTCCAGAGCTAGAGGAGGGCACACACGCTGTAGAAAGAGACGTTCTGCCACGGCTGTCCATGTCTCCTTTCTGTGTCATACAAATCTTTAGCTGTGCTCCAGGCTGTCCTGATTAAGGATGTTTTTCTACATCTCAGGTAGACAGATGTGATCATGTGAAAAAGTTATGGCCGGCAGTCTGTGCAGAGGAGTGAGGCATGTACAATTTGGCGAACACTGTTAAAGGAAGTGTCTTCTCCTTTGGGTTGTCCTGTCCCTCTGGCTGGGACTGAGATGTGGAGGGGCTTCCCTTTAGACCTCATGGCAGCTGGGTGTGATATCCTAGAGACACAGGGCAATAAAAGTGTGGAGCCTTGAGCTCCGTGCATCTCTGGGTTGCTCAAGCCTGGGCTGTTAGGGCGGGCAGTAAACTCTATGCTTACAACACTCCCAGTTCAGGTTTTCGTTACATCAGCCATACCCACATCCTAACGAATGCCTGCACTGAACAAAGCATCTGGGAACAGTATGTATGTCATTCAAATGTCGCAATGTGTGTAAGAGCTACGCACACCACACGCACACGGGAGCACCACCCACTATTGTTCATGCTGTGCATTTACCACTTTGATCTTTCCAGGCCCCTCTAGCTTGTGCCTCCTTTCTTAGAACCCAGCCTTATGAACTTGACCCTCTCTGGTTCTCCTGAGTGGGCTCCTGGCCCCTGTGTTGTCTCAGCAGTGGTGCTGGGTGCTTCCTGTTGACCCTTCTCACACTGGATGGAGGTGGCGGGTTTCCTGGGCTGTGGGCTCACTTAGGGCAGGAGCTGTCTCCCATCTTACCCGAAAGCCTGTTCCACATTAAGCCCACAATACATCCTTGTCAAATGATCATACATATGAATGAAAGAGGGACTGGAAGAATGCATAAAAATCACTGGAGACTGGGAAGTCTGCGATGGTTTTATGCATTCCTCATTATATTGGAGAAGGCACTTCTCTGTGCGTTTGATGCTGACACACGTGAGGCTTTGCAATATGGATGCCTGATATAAAAAAGGCTTTTATTTGGGAGGGACGCACTAGACATCGAAAATGAAATGCCCCTCCTTTTTTCTTTTTCTTTGTACAAACTAAGCCTCCAGATGCAGTGAAAGGCACGTAACTTTCCATCCAGTCCTGTACTCATCTATTCCCTTCCACCCTCACAAAATCCCCCTATCTCTATCCCATTATTTTCAAGAAGCAATCACATCATAAATCCCACCCCACTGAGTCAAATTTAGGTCATCTTTTATTTGGTCAAAATATAGTCTTACTGCCAAGTGGTATCACTATTATTTGGGAACACACATATTGTTTTACGTACAGCTGTGTAGTATTTTATGTTCTCATATAAATGTGATGCCTGGATTATAGCAGAGGCAAACTGGACCCCATTTATTTTAAAAAATAATGGTCAATCAGGTTCATTCTATCTACCTTCCCGACAGTTTTCTGTTTCTCAGAGGGGTCCTCGTCCTGGGTGCACAGTGTTGCTGGGTAGGCTGGTGCTTTCCAGGGATAGTTTTCCCTATCAGTCTGCCTGAAGCCCTTAGCTGAAGGAGGAGGGAACATGTAAAAATCTGCTACATCATAGAGGGGCTCTGACAAAAATATGGCTCCCACTCCTACACTCCCAGAAAGCTGCTTTGTGTAGGGAGCACAATCTGCAAAACTGTCAGGTTCTCCAAAGGAAAGATCTGGAAGGTGGAGAAACTTGACACTCTTCCTTGGGGAAGGGCATTTGGGACAGATGAAAGAATTCCTCATGGTCATGTACCTCACCATGGACACTAGTATCTTGTTTCCAGGACCTTCCTGTGCGCGCGCGCGCGCGCGCACACACACACACACACACGATTTTTTTTTTTAAATCTTTTCCTCACTAGCAAATGATGAAGCTAAAATAGAATTCTGGCTCTGAAACTTGGGCTCTGTGCACTGCGTTTGTTGATGCCTCTGCTTCTGTATTTATGACATGTCACCTTGTACTTCTGCGTCTATTTGTGTGTGTGCATACATTGCTCCTCTTACAGGGTTATGTTCAGGAACATTGCTCTGGAACGCCTTTCATGGAGTTACTTAGGGCATTCCAGAGCCTCATTTTGAACAGAACCAGCCTCCTGTATAATGAAACACATGCTCCATACAGATGAATTTGAATGTTCAAATCAAATAAGAAAATATGCTCATTTATGCATGGTTAGGCATTTTCCCCCTTTTCTGTCGGCAGGCGCAGGAGCCATATTTTTGTCAGATGCCTCTCTTGTGTGATTGTGTCTTCCTTGGGGTCTGAAGGGAGAGCTCTGCATCCCACAGCAGGCCCATAGGGGAACTACCAGGAGGGAGTGGGAGGAAAGGGTGACAGTGTTAGGGTCTTCTCTGGTAAGACTCCTCTGACGTGTAGCCAAATGACCACCTTCCTTCTATCCCCCTTTGTGGGGTGGTGGACAGGCCACTGTTGCCACAGTTTCACATTTTTCTTTTTTTGGTTTTTTGAGACGGGTTTTCTCTGTGTAGCTTTGGCGCCTTTCCTGGAACTCACTCTGTAGACCAGGCTGACCTCGAACTCACAGAGATCCGCCTGGCTCTGCCTCCCGAGTGCTGGGATTAAAGGCATGTGCTGCCACCATCGCCGGCTAGTTTTACATCTTTAATACCCCACAAGGGCCCATGTGCTCAAGGGTACTGGGAAGTGGGGGTATCCTTAGGAAGTATGTCACCTAGGGCCAGTGGAAGTTATGTCACCAGAGCATGCTCTTGAAGGTAATGTTGGATCCTGGGCTCCTTCCCAGTGTTCTCTCTTTCACTTCTAGGCTGCCATGATGTACGTGTGCCACCAGAAGCAACAGTACAGGGACCACGTGACTGTGGATTGAAACCCCGTAAAGCAAGAGTCAACATAAACCTCCCTCTTTGGAGACAGGATATCACGTATCCCAGGCTGGCCTTGGGTTCTGTATGCAGCAGAGGGTGCCTCATCTCCCATGTGCTGAGATTACAGGAGTCTGCAAACACACGTGGGTTTATGTGGTGCTGGGGAACAAACCTGGAGCTCTGGGCCTGCCGGAACACTCTATCAACTGAGCTACAGCCTTTGGAAGTTCTTTTTTTAATGTCATGTTTCTTGCTCTTTACGTTGTAACATGTAGTCTTGAGGTTCATTATTGCATGGGAGAACAGAACTGGCCCCCTGCCTGCCTGTTTTGCTTTGCAGGGGATCAAACCCACACCACTCTACCACCCCCTTCGCCCCACCTAGCCCGCCCTTTGCTACTCCAACAAGGCCTTTGGTCTGGCCAAGTTGACTAATATCATAGGTTCCCTGTCTGCATTCTCAGCCCTTCTCCATCCACACAATACCATGAACCTTACCTAGGGAACATCAGGTCACTTTCCTTGCAGCTTTTCAGTGGCTCAGGGTAGACTCCAAGCATCGTACTAGATGTAATTTGCAAGATGCAGCTCGTCGTGTATCTCCCTCCTCTACGACTGTGCTTATTTTAATTTTTTTGAGACAAGGTTTCACTGTGTAGTTCAGGCTGGCCTGGAACTCATGGTCCTCCTGCTTCAGCCTGAGTGCTGGGATGACAAGCAGGTTCCACCACCACCAAGCTGTACAATTGTCCCTAACAACTGCTGCTCTTCCCAGGGATGGGAGGGGGTCTACTTTCCCTGTCTTTCTACTGTCAAGTCTAGTCCCTTTGTTTGCTTTGACCTGTTGAGTTGGGAGCTAGGGACACTTCCAAGAGGATGTTTAATAGCCACAAATGATTCACTTTTTAGTTCCTAAGTGATCACTAATATTGCGCACGGAGACGATTCTTATCATACACTATCTTCTAGCGTGAATATAAAACAAGTGGGGCTCTAGCTGTTTGCCCATTAATTAATGACGTTCTGTAGACGTCAACCTTTGCTGAAGGCAACTGAAATTTGTTAGTCACTTGTCACTGTGAGGGGGGCCCAAAACTGCTTGACCACACAGCTGCCATGACAGGCTTACTGCCCGGCAACACCCAGATCCAAGAAAAGCCATAAGCTGACACCACCCAGGGATCCACCCAGGGATGGGCCAGCATCTAAGGGGAAGTACCTGACATCCCAAACATTCCAACCATTAGATGAGATGAGATAAGATGGCCAGATGTCCCTGAGCCTAACACATACCTATTTTCCCTTTTTACCAAGACACCCCTAGACAAATGTCAGCTAATCAGGGTCCTGAACCCTGGAAGCCCCCTCACCCCAACCTTTGATAAAAAGCCCACCCTGCCTGGGCTCGGGGCTCTGTTCTCACTGCTGCATCAGACAGATGGAGAGACTAAGTTCAAACTTGAATAAAGGCTCTTTGCTTTTACATATGGGATTCGGTCTCTGTGGTGGTCTTGGGGGGGGATCCCAGTAATCTGGGCATAACAGTCACTGCATCATAACCCAGCTAGTCCTGACTGATATTTTTTGCAACTTTATTGCTTTCTATTTTCTTCTTTCATTTTATACTATAATTTAGTGTTTTTCAAACTTTTTTTTTTTTGAGACAGGGTTTCTCTGTGTAGTTTTGGAGCCTTTCCTGGAACTCACTCTGTAGCCCAGGCTGGCCTCGAACTCACAGTGATCCGCCTGCCTCTGCCTCCTGAGAGCTGGGATTAAAGGCGTGTGCCACCACCGCCGCCAGACTCAAACTTGTTTTTTTAAAGATTTATTTTTATTTGCGTGTGTCTCTGTGTGTGTTTGTGTGCTCATAGATGCTAGAAGAGGGTGCTGGATCTCTTGAATGAAGCTGAAGCTACAGGGAGTTGTGAATCTTCTGATGTGGGTGCTGGGAATCAAACCAGGGTCCTCTGTAAGAGCAGGACATTTTCTTAACTGCTGAGTCATCTCTCTAGCCCCTCAATCTTGTTTTTGAGTCTGTGCACAGGAAGTAAACAAGTAAAATTATGATGTCATGTGCTTTCTTTCCCTCCTGACCTGGTACTCACCTGGCGGAAGTACACAGATGCGCTCCAAGGAGCTCCTACCTGCCCCGCGGCTCACTCTGTTCCCTCCCATTCTAGTCCATTTTAAGTACGAATGCTGGTCAGGACTCATGGAGGAGCCACAGGTCTGTTCGGGTTCTACTCTAGTAAGAAAAGCTTTTATACACTCCTCAGTGTCCTTTAGGACTCTGCCAGGAAGACCCTTATTTCAGAAAACTCTTCCTACCCCTGAAGGGCGGCCCAAGAGACCCCGTGCCTCCCACCAGTCTACTATCTTGCACTTGGAGCTTATCTTACCCATCTTCCGTAGATGGTCTGTAAGGACTTTGAACCAGGGCAGCTAGGATTCTTCTGGTGCCTCCAATCTCTTCCTCCCCCTCCTCCCCATTTTCTTTCTTCCTCCTCTTCCCTCTCCTCCTCCCCCCCTCTTCCTTTCCTGCTCCCCCTGGTCTTTTCTTCCTCCCTCTCCTTCTTTTCTTCTCCCCTCCCCTTTTCTCCCGTCTCAGCATGATGTTTACCACAGTGTGTACTCATTACAAATGTGTGCTGTCTTCCTTCTTCGCTGTCTTAAAAAAATGTATGTACAGAGAAATGGAGCCACCAACAGCCTATGTGAGTCATCTTGGATGTGGCTCCCCACATTCTCCAGCCCTGGCTGAGTTTCAACTTGTCTTGAGGAATGTGTTCCTGCCTCTCAGTGTGAGGTTCCTGGAACAGATCCTCACAGGACTGTGACATCATTACTACTCCATGGTCTTGTGGAGGGCTGGGTCCGGCTCTCCTTCTTCCTAATCTGGAGCAAAGAACAACTGAATTTTTTGTCCCATTTGAACCCCTCCACAAACTAATTTCCTTTCTGGCCTGTTCCTCCTCGATCCTCATCTCACTCCCTGGTTGATCCAGAATCATCATTGCGTCTCTCTGTCTTTGGATCATAAAACCTTTCTTTTCTTGGCTGGGACACATGGTAATGCTTCCATAGAACAATTAAGCCTCATTTCAAGGTGAGTTAATTTCCTACCAGCTTCCTGTGGCTGAGACCGTGAATCTGCTGAGGATTAGAGTCCAGAGTCTGCACAGCTGAGGTGTTCAAGCTGACAAGCTTTTGTCTTCGTACCCTTGTGTCTAGATATCCTTGTGCCCTCTGCCTTCACTGAGGCTGGCATTTCCATGGCCCTTCCTCCTGCCCTTCCTTCATGTTGGCGTCTTCCTTGTGTGAGTGCTTCTTGGACTGACCTCTGTCTTTACTACATGATGATCTCGGAATGTCAGCTTCCGTGCTTGTAAAATGGACCTGGGAGTACTCACCCAGCAGGGTGTCCGAAGTCCAGTGGCAGGCCATAGGGAAAGCGGCCAGCACGGGCTAAGAAAGGAGAGCTCCCAGAGCTTCTCCTCCAGTTCCTGGGCTGGCGAGGACACAGGGGCCTTCCGCAGTTACCTGAGGTCTAAGGTGGCTGTAGCCTCTGTGTTTCTTTGTCACTGTTAACAGGTGCTGCACTCTAGTTCTGCCACTCGGGACTCAGTGGACTCTTCTTCTCCCCCACCCCCTCACCTTTTGGCTTCATCTGTCCTCCTGTCTAGGTTTTCACTGCTCTCCCTCAGGGCCGTGAACCCCTCTGCCATCTGCCCTCACCACCCCAGCTGTTCTTCGGTCACCCAATCCTTTTACAGTATTCCTTTCCCAGGTAGTCAACACATGACTGCATTCTCCGAGCATCTCCCAAAGAAATGGCCTCTGCTTTGTCTCTTTGTGTGTGTGTGTGTGTGGTGTGCCTGTGTGTGGGTGTGTTTGTGTGTGGAGGCCAGAGGCTGATGTGTCCTGTCTTCTTTCCACCATATGGATTGAGGCAGGGTCTCTCCCTTGAACCCAGAGCTCACCAGTTCAGCTGGTCTCCTTAGCCAGCTTGCTCTGGTGGTCCCTGGTCTCTGTCTTCTGGGTACTGGGATTACTCACAGGCTGTTACACCTACACAGCATTTGGATGGGTGCTGGAGATGCAAACTCTGGTCTTCATGCTTGGGTAGCAAGTCTTTTCTTATGGAACCACCTCCTTACCCTCTGCCTCTCTCTTTTTGTTGTTTTGGGGACAGGATTCCATGTAACACACTATGTTGCTGTGGATGGACTTGAACTCCAGAGCCTTTTGTCTTCCACGTGCTGGGATTGCAGGTGTGTACTTCCACACTTAACTGTTTCTTTAAAAATACCTGACATTGCTGATACATTTCCTTTTACATTTTATTTATTTATTCATTTATTGTTTATTTTGTGTGTGTGTGTGTGCGTGTGTGTGTGTGTGTGCGTGTGTGTGTGTGTGTTATGTGTGGAGGTTAGAGGACAACTTGTATAAGTTGGTTCTTTCCTCCCACCATGTGGATTCTGGCATTGAAACTCAGACCCTCAGACTTAGCCTTGGCTGCTAAGCATTTTTTACCTGCTGAATCATCTTTTGGCCCAACCTTGCTGTTTCAATACAGTGAGGCTCTTCAGGCGCTGCTCCCAAATTCCTGACTCCATGAGTCCTCAGGGTGGGAAGGGGGTCCCTTTCACCAGCTCACTGAGGGACACTCTTCCTAAAGACACATCAAGGCAGTCCCTGTCAAAGATGTAATCTTCAGACTTCAGTGCTACCCAAGCTTTTGATTATAGAGACAAGAAACCCTCAGAATTCCCTATGAGATACCCTGAAGGACACTTCAGACCCATTCTGAATTTTGTCATTAGTTTGCAAAGTCACTGGGGTTGTGTTTCTCACTCCATCTATAACCACTAACGTGTCTGACAGACTTTAGGAGCATTCCTCACCCCCAGTTCTTTTTCAATACACCATGGGATTAGAAATTAAAGATGAAACCCTAGAGCACAGAATACTTATTTATTTCCCACTTTACCTCCTTCCCTAGTCTAGTCAAGAAACTTTCAAGAGAATAAAAACTCCCCAAAGGAAGTATGGGAATAGTGAAAATTGACTCTTCTTTCGTCTAAGGTTGGCACCAAGTACTCTAATGACCCAACAAAGACTGCCTTGGTGTTATGGGGTGACTAGTGTGGATTAGTGACTGTTACAGAAATGCAGTTGAGGAGGGCCAAACTTCCTTCAGTGTCTCCTCTGCTTCTGACTTGTTTGACACTAGTGATGGAACTCAGGAAATGGCCCCTGAATATCCCCCCTTGAGCTCCTAGCTGAGAGATCCTGGAGAGAGGCAGAGTCAGGAAGCTCCCCCACACCCTAAGGATAGAATCTGGGAAGTTCCCTCATCCCCTTAAAGACCCGGATCAGCCAAGATGAAGCACAGTGATCTTTTCTTATTGACATGGCAGAATAAACCCATCACAGAAGCTGGGCGGTGGTGGCACACGCCTTTAATCCCAGCACTCAGGAGGCAGAGCCAGGCGCATATCTGTGAGTTCGAGGCCAGCCTGGGCTACCGAGTGAGTTCCAGGAAAAAAACAAAACAACAACAACAACAAAAAAAAAACCAAGGGGGGAAAAACCCATCACAGAGGAGACTGGAAACCAAACCCTGCACTAGAGTCCAGAGGAACTCTGTCCCAGGTCATGGCCCATTTTCAGGGCTTATTCTCTTTACTGAAAAGGAATTCTTTTATATTGTCTTAGAACCCCAACTTCTTCTCTCCTATAAAGAGGGTATTTAGTCTTTAACCACCTGCACCCTCTTTGAGTTTTGTCTTTCCTATGGCTCCATTTGCATAAGATGATGCTTGGCTGGCTGGCTGTCAGTTTATTTCAGCATACCCAGTTGTAGAAATGTCAACGAGAAGGCCTGAACTCCCCTATCTTGGGCAAGTTAACTGACAAGGTTTTGGATTTGTGGGTGCCATGTTAGCTCTGTCACTGTTTAGTTGGAGGGAGCCCTTGGGACTACAGGAGTGTCCAGGGAATGAGTGGCTAGGTCAGCCTTTATAGTGAAAATAGCCAAATGTAAGAGACAGGCAGAGGTCTCAAAGGAAACTGGAGGGCGCTCTGGCAGTGGATGCGCTAGTTTTGGCCGATTAGTTCTGAGCTGGGGAAAAACGGGAGATTTCAGGCAAGGTTATATGGTTCTTCAGGGCAAAGCTGAACAAAGCCCACTTTACTGCCTGTTTTATAGATTATGACTTTTAATGACTCCTGCAGCAGACAGTCCCTTCTCCCTGAAGCGAAAGTGAACTTGTTAATCTGCAGTTAGTTTTGCATTTAAATAGCGCCTTGCATTTCCAAGGTGCTTATCAATCATTCATTTATTCTTCCTCCTGCTAGGTCCCACCCTTTTCTGTGTGTTGGGTGACTGGTTTATCTGAGGCAGGTTCATCGGTAGTCCAGGCTGGCCTTGAACTCCTGATCCTTCTGCCTCTACTTCGAAAGTGTGAGGATTATAGGCACTGCCACTGTGATCAGGATATGTTGCCTTATTTTCCTTGAGATACGGCTTCTGTCTTAGGTCACTGTGAATCCCCTGGCCACAGTCCAGACGTTGACCCAGCCATTTGTGTGCAACGTGCCTGTGTGCGGGAGCGTGTGGGAGCGTTTGTGTGTGCTGTCAGGAGGTGGATGTTGCCGGTCTTCTTTCCTCCTCCTCATGAATTGAGGCAGCGTCCCTCACTTGAACCCAGAGCTCACCAGCTTAGCTAGTCTAGCTGGCTAGATTGGACCCCCCTTTCTGATTTGTAAAGGATTGTATTATGAGAATTCATTCAGTTTTATCACCCTGAAGCCTGAAATGATCCATCCACTGATCCCTAAAAGTCTGTCCATCGTTTTCTTCTTTCAGGTCTGTGGCCCTGATGCCCCCAGGTCATCCGGAGTCCGATCATGCCAGGATAAAAAATAAATAAAATAAATAAAAGGAAGAAGGGGCCATGTGACTCCTCTCTCTTCTCTTTTTAAGAGGTCAATTAGGATGGCAAGAAGCACCACCTCCTTCCAGCCTGTATAGCCCAAGGTCCTGGGTGTAGCAAACACTACTACATTTCTCCTTTATGTCTAAATAAGAAGGTTCTAAACCTAATGCAAACTATATACAATAAGAATGATTATCAAGTAAGTATTGTCCAGGAGAAACAAAGGCTAATAACACAAACAAAAATGGAACCACACCAACAAGAACAACATCAAACAAGAAACACATGCTAAATGTCCAGAAATGTCCAGAACATAGGTAAATGGCAAATTATGGAGATTACTCCAATAGCTGTCCTATCCTAAAGAATCTAACTCTAGTACCTAATATGTTTTTAGCTAATATATGAGAGGACTGTAACTGTAACTATCTAGTCTCCAACCCCATCAAAGATCTGAGAAGGAAAATAGTGTTCCCTGAGAAAACAGGAAGTACAAACAAGCAATTTCTGAAAAATTGCAAGAATAGACAGAGACAGCTGGCAGCCTGGATGGTCACCTAAAGATTCTCAGCACCGTTGGGACATCCATTTTGGCTACAGCCCTAGAATATCTGACCCTTCCACACCCCAGCCCTCTCCAGTGCCAGGGATTTAGTTTCTACTTAGCAAAAGATTTTGCCTTTAATCTTTGCACTCAGGGGGCAGAACAGGCAGATCTCTGTGAGTTTGAGGGTGGCTGGTTCTGCATAGTGAGTTCTGGGATAGCCAAAAGCTACATAGAGAGAACTTGTCTCAAACAAAACAAAACATTTTTTTTATTCACATCATAGTCAAATCACAGTCAAATCATTTGCCTGGAACGTTCATTTCGGAGTGTAATATGTAGCCTCACCCACTGGCCGCCACATCCATTTCAGACAGCTCTGTGTCAGCACTGCTTTTTAGCTGGTTGAGTAAATTGTCCCCTTTGTCATATCTTCCTACTCCTTTTTTATTTGGTGGTATTCCCTGGGCCACAGATGCTGCCGACGTATCCAGTGTGGCTGGGTTCCCCACCATCCATTGATCTCTACACTGTGTTCACTTTTCCCCCCTTCTTCTTTTAACTCTTTGCTCTTCTGGAGGCCTGCCACCCAGCTCCCAAATACTCACATGGAAACTTATTCTTTCTTATGAATGCCTGACCTTAGCTTGGCTTATTTCTAGCCAGCTTTTCTTAAATTATGCTGTCTACTTTTTGCTTCTGGGCTTTTACCTTTCTCTATTTCTGTCTATCTTTTCTTTCCTTCTTGAATTCCTTGTCTGACTGGCTGGCTGATGAGCTGGCCCCCTTGGCATCTTCTTCTCCTTCTCCTTTTCTCACTCCTGTTTCTTTTCTCTTTCTCCTTCTATTTCTTCATTCTGCCTGCCAGCCCTGCCTATCCCTCTCCTGCCTAGCTATTGGCTGTTCAGCTCTTTATTAGACCAATCAGGTATTTCAGACAGGCCCAGGAACACAGCTTCATAGATTTTTAACAACAAACGCAACATAAAAGAACGCAACACATCTTTGCATCATTAAACAAATATTCCACAGCATAAACGAATGTAATACATCTTCAACTACTATTCCACAACAAGGGGTGGTAGCTATACTTACCTGTGGGTAAAAGGATAAGATTTAGAATGTAGTTAGGAATTTATGCCAGTCTGGCAAAGCAGCAATAGTAGACTGTCTTCTAAGACCCACGACCTCACTAGTCCTGAGTAGTCGGCTAGGTTTTCGGTACGAGGCATGGTTTTCCTCCAGTTTGAGTGGGCTGTAAGTCACGTAGACAGACTCACATGTACCACCAACACGTGAGTGCCACTGTTGCATCGTTAGGGATAGCCTGGCCGTGACGGCCGCTGTTGTGGTTCATAGCTGTCACGGCTGGAATAGGATGATAAACTGCTTCCTCCCCTTGCAGTTTGTGCAGTACTTGCTGGTACCATGGAAGCTAGACTATAGGAAAGAGGCTTTCAGTTAGATCCAGCTTGAATCATTCAGGTTCTGCGTCCTAAATGTACCGTGTGTCTTCAACAAGAGAGACTTAACTTCAACCTTTGAGAGGCAACTGAGGGCAACCACAATAGCTTATGTGTTTGGGGGTCACCTGGGCTCTCCTGGGGTCATTCTTACTCTCTTCCTTCTTTGTTTAGTTTCAATCAAGAAGCCTAGTTAGAGACTTACTACTATTTATTTATTTATTTATTTATTTATTTATTTATTTATTTATTTATTTATTTATTTATTTTTGGGGACGTCTCCTGTTGTTGCCAGAACTGTCATGGAGCTCCTGTCCAGCTTCAGCCTCCTGATGTGGGGTACCAGATAGTGCTGCCATGCTTAGCTCATCATCTCACATTTCAGGTATGAGTCTAGAGAGCATTTCATGTGAGTAGGGTAGGGCTAAGAGGAAGCTAACTGCCTGTCCCTTGAAGTGTTTGAAATGAACAATACATTCATTTCAGGGCAAGAGGCAGAAGGACGGCAGAAAAAGCATTGTGCGGGCTGGTCATATGTCAGCTTGGCAAACTGAAAGGAAGGAACATCCATTGAGAAAATACCTCTATATGATCTGGCAGTAAAGGACTGGGACAAAGTTGCTCTGGGCTCTGTGGGAGACAGCGACAAGTCACAGGAAGATGATGGCAGGGTGTCACCGTGCATAAAGTCTGTCTTCCGGAGATAATCCCCCATGTAATCTCTTGGAGGCTGTACTAGTTATTTGCCTTGTTCCTAGGATGAAACACCATGACAAAAGTGGCCTACAGAAGGCGAGACTTACTTTGGCTTACAGTTGGAGAGGTCTGTCCTGAGGCGGGAAAGCATGGCAGCAGCAACCTAGAGTTGCTAGTCACCTTGCGTTCACAGCTAGGGAGTAAAGAGCCATGGGGTGTGGTGCTCAGCTTGGAAAACAATTGCATTTCCTCGGGAAGATGTTCCCTCTATGAGAGAAGGGAGGTTAGACACCTTAATTCTAAGGCAGCCTCGAAGGCCTTCCAATTTCCTGTAGTTTGAAGTGCTCAGCGTGCAAGCCTCTTCTGAAGCGTTGCTTTCTGACCCCACCTGTAGAATGCCTCCGTCTGTGACCACCTGCCTCTGGTGGCAGAGGGAGACAGCGCTGTTTCTCATCTTGCAGGCCAACCAGCACAAATACAGCAAATGTTTTCACGAATCGCTTCCACAGCTCTCCAAAGTCAGGAGCGTGCTTCCTCTCTCTGTCACTCATGGCGTACGCTAGGGTGTCAGCTTCTTTGTGCTTCTGCAGCTGCCTCCAGTTTCTGGCACCTACTCACCTGTGGTTAGAGTTGATGATCATCTTTGACTGTGCGCCTCCAGGTCTGTGCTTCGCTGTTTTACTCAGAACTCATCTTTCTGAAAAGTGGCCTCCTTTAGGCTGCTAGGGAGCTCCAGGGACCAGCTGAGCTTTCAGAGAATGACATGCAAATGGTGTGGTGTTTAGCTAGGTTCTAGATGTAAGTGCAACCCTTGCTTCTTGCAAAGTGCAAGGACAAAGTAACAACAGTGTCTCTGAAAAATGGCCTTAAAGGTGAAGTTTCTATCATTAGAATACCCAGTGTTGCTATGGGATTTCAGAAGATTTGAGAATATAAAAAGTTTGGTTTTTATGGATTTGCCAGTTCCATAGGCTGAAGTTAATTTCCAGGTGGATAAAATGAACTCAAGATAGGGGCTCTATGAGATGGTTCAGTGGGTCAGAGCACTTGCACACACGCCTGGAGACCCAAGTGTGATCCCTGGAACCTGTGGAAAGGAGGAATGAGAGAGCTGACTCCACATAGCTGTCCTCCGACCATCATGTGTGTACAGTGGTAAGCACACCCATATACACATCATGAGCGCGCGCGCGCGCACGCACGCTCACACACACACACACACACACACACACACAATTTAAAAAATTAAAGTGCTGGTAGACATTTAGGCTGATTTTATTTCTTAGCAATTAGGAATCATGTAGCAATAAACATGGGTGTGTAGGCATCTCTGTGGTATGTCGATTCAGAGTCCTTCAGATGTATACCTAAGAATAATCTATTTGGATCATATGACAGGTCAATTTTCAGTATTTTGAGGAGCCTTCATGCTGACCTCCATTGAACATAGATAGCTACAGATGGCAATGACATTGGTCAGCTGCCTTTTGTGAGAATGAGGAGGAAGAGAGTGCCATTTCTGTGGGCCTGAGAGGTTAAGATAAGATGTGGGGAGAAGCCTTAATATGTAGGTTGGCTGGGACCCCACAGCTAGGATCTCCAGCACACACTTCTGAGGCTGTTTCTATGAGGCTCTGAGATGAGTTTATGGCCAACTGCCCTTTTAATTAGCACAGTGAATGTTGGAAAGAATGTTCTGTTGCTGAAATCGATAGCTTATTAAGTTCAAATCCTAGAAATGGGCTCTCAGTGTTGGTAAGTTATTTGGAATGTTTTAGAGGCTCCTTAACTTGTTCAAACAGAAAGTAAGACTAACTTGAAACTGATGCCTTTTGCCCATGGGAATGGTCCTTGAGGTTCCATTCTGAGGGGTTCAAAATATGCCACCTTAAAATATGCACTCTGGCATATGGATTATTTTGAGCTAGAGGCAACCGAATAGTAGCAGACCCAGAAAGAGCTCTCTGCCACCCTCCCCCCATCTGTCTAAAAGCAGGGCATACATTTCCCATGAGAATGGCGTGCTCCTTGTACCAGGAAGAGCAGAACAGCTCTTATCACTGGAGACAGGGAGCCCGTAAATGACTGTACATAAATAGACCTCACTGAAGTAACCCTTATCATCTGTTCATTTCCTCCATATACTCCTAATCATCTTTCCCAATTTATCAACCCTAGGCTCCCAAATGGCCTTTCCTTTGGGTGGTCACTTCTCCATAATTTATCATCCTTTGTTCAAATGATATATCACGCTGCCAAGTTGTAAACATTTCTTAGGTTTCACAGCTTTTCTGCAAGGCGTCTGTGCCCACACAGACACTAACACCCATAAACATCACACGTCATTCCTTCTCTCAGCCTGCCTCTCGCCAGCTTAACTCACGGGCTCCAGCGACTGAACCAAAGTTTTTTTCTCTCCTTTCCAGTTACTACACAGTCCTGTGTCCAGTTGTGGGTCTGGATCTGGAGCTACAATATGTCAGGTTGTGACTGTTTCTTTAAATACAGAGAAATTTGTAGCCATGTATTAGGCTTACTTGACAATAAAAGTTATTAGAATAACAGTATTGCTGTAGAATTAGATCAGCGGGCAAGTTTCTCTAGAATTTGGTAGTGAGGGTGTAGGGACATCAATATCCTGAGTTATGCTTTACCCAATTTGCTTTGGTTAATTTTACCTATAGCCAAGGTATTTCACTTTAGGCTTTTGTGACGTCTGATGGCATGAGGTGTGTATGTGTGTGTGTGTGTGTGTGTGTGTGTGTGTGTATTTGCTTACAAATTCCTATGATGAATTTTACATACCATGGCTACCTTTCACAAACTACTTTTGGATTTAAAAAATAATATTTGAGGCTAGGCATGATGGCATATTTCTTGTAAGCCTCAAACTCTGAAAGTGAAGGCAGGGGAATTATGAGTTCAAATCCAGCCTGGGCTACAAAGTGATATTTTTTCTCTCTCCTTTTCTTCTTCCTTCTATTCCTCCCTCCTTCCCCTCCTCTTTTTCTCTCTTTCACACACACACACACACACACACACACACACTCACTCACTCATGATCAAAAGCTACTGATTTATTGAAGTTAGAAAACCAAAAAAGAAAGAAAGAAAAAAAAGCCCTTGATTTCCTTAAACATCTAGTTGTGTGTATAGATGCTCCCCAAGGTACGATCCTAGCAGATCTGTAAACGCATGCGATGCCTTTTTATGTTAATTATGTCCAACTCTGAGACCCCTTTGCAAGTGACCTCTCATTCATCAGCTTTCCCTGGCTGTGGCAAAACCCCAGAGAGAAAGAGCCTAGCAGGAGGAACAAACGACTTCAGCTTTGCCTTCGAGAGATTTCCGGCTGTGGTGGCCGGACTCCACTGCTTCCGGGGTCATGGCAGGGCAGCACCTCAGAGCGGGGATGAGTACCGGAGTACTGCTCACTTCATGGTAGCCAAGAAGCAAAGAGGGAGGAAGCTGTGGGATCCTAGCATTTTCTGGAGAGCACGTCCCCATGCCCAAGTTCCTTCCGCTAGACCCTACATGCTCAGGTTCCACCACTTACCTTCCAATATCACCACCAGGACCAAGCCTTTGGCGTGTGAGCCTTCAGAGGCTATGGATGATCCAAACCTCAATGCCACGTCTGTTGTTCATGTAATAGTAAGAATTTCCCCAAATACTTAATAGTTTTAATAATTCAAGTAAATTAAAATTGCATGTACAGTGAATCTGAAGTTTCTCAAACCTTCCACAGCCATTTGCCTTGACCTCGTTATGTAGCCAAGGGTGTTGTTAAACTCCTGATTCTCTTCTCCCTAGTTCCCAAGTGCTGTGGTTATAGGCATGCACCACCCTA
The DNA here is from genome assembly GCA_902168325.1 of Peromyscus nudipes. Classification (NCBI taxonomy): domain Eukaryota; kingdom Metazoa; phylum Chordata; class Mammalia; order Rodentia; family Cricetidae; genus Peromyscus; species Peromyscus nudipes. Next base: position 28,123 of record CABHPH010153501.1, read on the forward strand.
CTTGGCTTGTGACAAATATTTGGTGACTATCTACAGGTATTCTGGGCTATGTGATCAGGCTTCATCTATATAGAAAATGAGATCTCTGCTTCTGTACTGTTACACACTTGTCATTGGGGAAGCCATAAAATAATAAATATATTTGTCCTGTGTTAGAAAACATCCTCAATGGATACATTTGCAGTCCAGCTTCTGCATCTATGACTTAGGAAATATTACGGAAGAGGAGGAGGAGATATTGTAAGAGTCAGAATACCAGGAAGTCTGCTGTGAGACTATCTGTCCTAGAAATGGCTACACAAACAAGACCTGAACAATGATATATCAGCGGACATGCTAACTAGAAAGGGGGGAAAATCTCACAGGGTCCCACCCTTAGACAAAGAACTACAGGCAACTAATGACTGCTAAGAGAGGAAGAATTAGCCTCTCCCATGGACAAGTCCCCTAATTGGTTATCCAATACAGAGTGGCCATCCCTAAAACCATATTCATACAAACAACACAAATGGACTCAGCAGTTTTTATTTATATTTGTGCATATATGTGCAACCATAATAATAAGAGAAACAAAGACTATCACTTTGAGAGTGATGGGGAGGGGGTCATGGGAGGAAAGGAAAAGGGGGGGAGTGATAATTATATTTTAATTGACATATGAGATAAATAAATAATAAGGAAAATTGAAAAAGAAAAAGGTATTTGTTAAAGAAGAAAGCCCTCCATTGCTGGGGATCAGCACTGGCGTGGGGAGCAGGGAACTATACAGTAAATGGAGTATTTGAACCTCAAAGGAAAGGAAGTTTGAACAAAAGTTTGAAGGAGGATGCTGCCAGCTTAAAACACTAAATCCCACTGGGTCCTGAACTGCGCAGTCTAGTTTGGAATTGCAAGTCTAATCTAAATGCTTCACTTGCCAGAGTTCTTCGACCTATCCCAAAGCTCCGTGTCCAGGGACTATTGCTCCACTGCCATGGAAGCACTCACACCAGCGCTTGCTTTACTTAGTAATCTGACTTTAATAAATACAAACCACTTCACAGTGAAAAGACATCTTGGGGGGGGGGTCTGCCACCCAGCTCCCAAATAAATACAGGAAGGCTCATTCTTTCTTATGAATGCCCAGCCTTAGCTTGGCTTGTTTCTAGCCAGTTTTTCTTAAATTATTCCATCTACCTTTTGCCTCTGGGCCTTTATCTTTATCCTATATACCTTTCTTTGCTTCATACTCTGTGGCTTGCTGTGTAGCGGGGTAGGTGGCCCCTGGAGTCCTCCTCCTTCTCTTGCTCCTCGATCGTCTCTTCCCAGATTTCTCTTATTTATTCTCTCTGCCTACCAGCCCCGCCTATCCTTTCTCCTGCCTCACTATTGGTTGTTCATCTCTTTATTAGACCAATCAGGTGTTTTTGACAGGCAAAGTAACACAGCTTCACAGTGTTAAACAAATGCAACATAAAAGAATGCAACCCATCTTTGCATCATTAAACAAAGGTTCCACAGCACAAATGAATGTAACATGTCTTAATATTCCACACCAGTTATTTCTGTGCAAGTTGGGGATATGGTGCTCCCTTCACACTCTGATGTTGCTGTGTAATCAGAGAGCTGTTTGACTGGGACAAAGAGCTTGATTCTTGCCATGACATTCATGGAGCCCAGTAACCTGAGTTTTAGGCAGAAGCAGCTTTACAAGGCTAAGCTTGGACACCCATCCCTAGAGACCAGTTGATGAGATGAACGTTGAGGAAAGCAGAGAAAGTAGATGCCGTGAATAGATTGGGAAGAGGAGCGGTAACAGGGCTACCAGGAGCTCCACTGTGCAGCCTCACTGTCCTGGATAACAGCTCTCATCTGGGAGTGGCCTGCCCTGTGAGGCTCTGCTGCTCCTGGAACCCAAGATGGAATCTAGGGTTTAGAATAGTGAGGAGAAACCTATAGGCATCTTTGGCAGCATGGAACAGGATGTGGTAAGATGCCTTCGTCTCTCTTTGTTCCCTCAGCCCTAAAGGGGGACAAGCTAACACCACATGGCTATGTGCAGGGGTAAGTGGGGTGATCTGAAGTAAAGGAGACACACAGGATGAAAGCAGGGTTGGATTCCAGGCTTCCCCTCTGCTTTAGTTACCTTGTGGACACAAGGGAGGAGGCAGTCCTTTTGAGAAAAGCAGTTCCTAACGTCTGTTATAGACGCACTTTTACCGTCCTTTACTATGGACTCTGTAGCTTGCTAAGCTGTGGTTTTCTCATCTAGATCCTCCATGAGAGCATCAGTTACTCAGTTATTCTGGCTGATTCTAATTCGGACATCTTCCTCCTACTCTGGCCTGGGGGTGGGGGAGATTGTATTTTTCTGTCCTTCCTAAATTAAATTCAGTGACTTCCCATCTCACTCTTTGTCTTAATTCTTAGACAGTCCTTCTAACAAGATCTCAGGTCTGGTGACCCACTAACACGGATTTGAGCAGGCTTGGTAATCACTTCAACCCAAAGCATCCTGGATTGGTGATCGAGTAGTATGGTGGTTGACTTACATGCATGAAGCCATAGGTTTGATTTTAAGCAGCCAAAGAGTTTCATGAGAGTGATGTTTTGTGACCTTTGAGGCTAAGTCATGGACGTTTATGCAGGGTCAACTTTGTTCGGCAAACACATACTCTTCCTTGCAGGCTCTGGGCCTCTGAGTGTTTGTATTTTGAAAGAAAGTTTAGTCTTAGAAGTGTGGTGTTCAGTGGGCTCTGGGGTAGAGGTACTTTTGGGTTTGGGCTTTTTCTTCTTTACCTGTCTAACTCTGACTTCTGGCACTATAAATGAACCCCCCCCCATCTCTTGCTGTATTCAAAGCCTTGCTGTTGGTACAGAGAGAACCTGGGAACATTTTTTAGAATTCAGTTGGGAACTTGGGATCTAGCTCAGT
>CABHPH010153502.1:0-48436 GCA_902168325.1 Peromyscus nudipes
GAGATACAAAAATAAACTGAATATTTTTCAGACTGCTTAACTAGCTTAATTGTTCTAATCATCTTAGAGGGGTCTTCACGTTTTTATCTCCTTGATCGCATGTTCCTTTTAATTTAGAGAGCATAAAGGATAAGTTAACATGTTACTGAAATTTATTATCATGTTTTCTGAATGCATTTGGCATCTCTGTTCATCTGTGTATTCTGTAGAATACTGATCTTTATCATATAATGAAATAAGTAAGCTTTTATTCAACCTTTCATTCAGTTCATTATTTCAGAATAAATATATCCGTGACCAACTTGAGACGGGGAGAAAGGGGAATGAAGAATTATTTGAGAAACAGAGTTGTTTATCTGTTTGCTTAATTCATTTTCTCACCTGTAACCAGTTCTCAGAGTGTCTGCATATTCCTATGTGGTATATCATAGAATCTTAATTGAGAAACCATCTTTAGGAGTTCTACTTCTCTTCCTTGAACATGTAATTGGTATCTATTTTCATTTTCATCAGTTTTCTTTTATCTTGATGTTATTTTTTGTTACTGTTACGGTTGCTATTATATTTTGTTGGAGTAAAGGCTCAGTTTACAGGTCATAAGGTGCTCAAACTTTCTTTTTATCTTTGATATTCCCAAACTGAAACTCATCAGTACTTTGTCTCCTCAAGTCCTTGTGTTGTACTTACATATCATCAGTATATGCAAGTCAAAAGTCCATTTTCTCACATATTTTAAAATTTTATTAAAAGAGAGAGAGAGAGGTTTCAGCATGGCTTATTTATAGAGGTCAGAGAACTTGCCATCATTGTTTATCTCATGTCACCATGAGTGTTCCAGGACTTGAACTCAGGCCATAAAGCCTGGAAGCAAGCACTCCTGTAAGGTGTGCCATTTTACTGGCTCCCAATGTCCATTTTGATATGATTAAAACTCTGCAAAGTGCTGACAAATTTTCTATAAAAACAGTAACTGATGATATCAAGTGTTTATGGAAAATAAAACTAGTGAAGATATTGATGTGGCTATGGACAGTTTTAGAAAAAAATAGTCAAGTAGAAACTCTTTGTGATATATGAGAAATGATGCATGAAATAAAACACAAGGGTACCTAACAATAGCAATGAAAGAACATTTAAGAGAGAAGAACATGGTTAATATTCATGAGACAGAAAGAGACAGTATACATTCATAGAACCAGGATGGCAAGTGCTTAGAGAGTGATGGCAGTAATTAATCAGCAACTTGCAAGTCAAGAATGGGATCCCCTAGGGAACCTTAAGCCTTACCAACAATATGCATATTCTATAAACCAGATAGTTTACCTCAAATGGGGCTCCTAGAGAATTGACCTCTCTATCCCTTATCCTTAGAGAAATGAGTGCAGAGGAAAAGCTGATCCTTTCATTTCTAGAGCTGGATGATACATATCATAACCTTGGTACACAAAACAAAATTGTTTTTATGGTTCAGGAACATTGAAGTTCAAAATCAAGGTGTCAGCAAGTTGGATTCCTCTAATCTTCTGCAGGAATGCCTATCAATATGGCTTTCCTATGTTCTGGGATTTTCTGGAGCAATTTGAACTTTCAGCTTCTGCCTCTTCCATCATATTATTGTTACTTCTTTGTGTATTCTTTTCCTGTTTTATTTATTCCTATATCATTGGATATGGGACTATTTTCTATCATTAATTGCCACTATATGCAATGATGGGTAAGAACTGATTATTCAGTTCCCAGTGAAAGCATAACGAATTGTTGAATTTAAGTGTTCAAAATCCTGTAATCAGATGCTTTAATAGACAATATTCACAGTGAGTAGAACTTCATGGAGCTATGGAGAATGTACAGAGTACATGGGAGTTAAGCCCATTTGGAAGATAAATGATAGTGGAATTTACTGAGTGAGGAATACATGAGATAATTTTATTTTCCAAGAAATTAATTGTTTTTTTCCTTTCTTTTCTTTTTACTTCATGAGATATGCAATCTGAAATATTAAGTGAGGAGTTTAACATTCATTGGAAAGGGTATTGACATGCTGAGTAGTAGAAAAAATGTACAAAGAAGTTCAATAATGTGTCTCTTCCTTTTAAAGTCATGGCTGAAAATGTCTTCCTCCTTTTCATATAGTTACAAAATTAGCACATCATTACATCATGTCATTCAATGAAAGTGAGTTCATCTTCATTGGCATGTATAATGCCTTCCTGCATGTTTTATCACAAGGCCCACATATGCCAGAGGCAACTAGAATGCCAGTTACTCTCAACAATAGACTGAACCCAATGACATCAAAGCCACACACGCGAGTGACCATCTCTACGCTTATGTTATACCGTGTGATGACTATGTAGTGTTCAGAAAGTCACTAAACTCTCTGGACCATGCCTTGCTTGATGTTAAAATGAAGACAATAGTAACATCCCTTCACAGACAAGCCACACGGAAGATCTGATTCATGGTTGTCATTAATGGCCATTTATTGAGGTTATGTCTTCTAATTTTTTTGTAACCTTATAGATCTTTTTGGTACATTATGTATTTATGATAAACTAGGAGAAGCTAAACATTTATGAGACAAAGAAGAATGCTGTAATTTAAACTCTTAGCGAACTGTTGTGCTTTAGATCACTAATGCTATGATTTGAACATTTGGCATTTTTCTTTCATATTATCCTTGAATAATTAATGTATGAGCAATGGAGGGTGTGCAAGCATTTTATTAAAACACTTTCTAGTTGAATTTATCCATTCCAGCTTACCCACAGGATTTTTGTGGGTCTACTGTGTTCCAGTGTTCACCTTCCCCAAGAAACTCTCTGCAGCTCTGCTTATCCGCAGTCCTAGATGTAAGACACAGCCATCTCATATTTCCTTAAATAGACAAATAAGATAAACATGTCTATTTCACCAAAAAAAAAGAAATCCTACTATTACTAAAGTGAAATGTAATGTACATAATCAGGTCTGAGGAGTGGGTCATTTCGTAGAATACTCACCTACCACACACAAAGTTGTTCATAAACCAAAGATTGTGAAGTCAGGGGGAATAAATGTTTAATTTCATTTTGTCTTTCATTATGGAATTTTTGCTAGCCTTGGATACATGAGTCTCTGTGAGATGGTTCTTTTTAATTGCCATTTTGGATTAGTCTATAATCAGTTGAGAAGGGGAAACTAATCAAGGAATAAATTAGGCTGCCCTATGATCTATGGACATGACTTCATTATATTAATTGATAGCAGAAGATCTAGTCTTAAAGTATGTGGCATTATCCCTCAGGGTTTGCTTCTTAACACACACACACACACACACACACACACACACACACACACACAGAGAGAGAGAGAGAGAGAGAGAGAGAGAGAGAGAGACAACTAAGTGTAAGCATGCATGAGGTGCATAAAAGTATTCTCTCTTTCCTTGATTATGGATGTTACTTATCAAGCTGTCTCTAGTCCCTGCTTTTCTGACTTACTTTCAGTGATGGACTAAAACACAGAATTGGGAGCTATAGTAACCCCTTTCTCCTCTAAGTTGCTTTTGTCAGAATTTTACCATATCATGAGGAAATTAAATTAAGGCAACTTGACTGAAAAATCATTAAAATAAATAAAACATAAAAGGGGTAAATACTGTTAAAAACAACAGTGAAATTTCCTTTTGGCTGTTCAAACAAATGCACAGTAAAACAGAGATATTAGAATTGGCAGTTACTACACAACAACTAAATGCCAAGTACTTTAGAGAGTAAATTTTGTTTTATAATTGAAATACAGAAGGAAGTCTATCATTTTCCCCACTTTAAGAATATGAAAGTTGGCCGGGCAGTGGTGGTGCATGCCTTTAATCCCAGCACTCGGGAGGCAGAGCCAGGCAGATCTCTGTGAGTTCAAGGCCAGCCTGGGCTACCAAGTGAGTTCCAGGAGAGGCGCAAAGCTACATAGAGAAACCCTGTCTCGAAAAACAAAAAAAAAACAACAAAAAAAAGAATATGAAAGTCAAATTTTAGTGAGACAAAGAACATCAAGGTGTCAAGTGCCAACTAGTACACTGACAGCCAAACCCAGAGCTATCTGACCTTAGGAAATCTAAAGTAACAACTCACTTTACAAAATGGCAAAGTGGTTGTAGGAGAAATAATATGGCATTGCTGATGATTACAGATTATATATCCTTCCCAAATACCACTGCTCTGTGTGTGAGGCCATGATTAAGTAGTCGGGGAAAATGGATTTCAGTAACGCATCACTGAAAACAAACTCTTGATCAGGTTTTAATGACTCTAATGTTCATTCTGATTTTCCTTCACAGGAAATTTCGCATCACTTTACAAAACCCATAATGCCCTAGACATAGAAACTGGTAATCATTTCCTGCTGACTTACTGCTTTCTTAGATGAGGGGATAGAATTTATGACATTTTGGTAATTTGTATGACTATAAACTTAGCGACAAATGTATTAGTATTTAATAGACTATACCATAGGATAACAGACTATACCATAAGCAATGTCTCAGGTTATTTATAGTTAATATAATTTTATGTGGAATACTTTATAATGGTTTGAGTTCACATAATTTTTAGATAACATTAAACGTATCATGGCTAGTATGTTTACTTGTTTATTTTAATTAATGAATCCCACCGAAGATGTTACTAGTCTCTATTCAAAACACCAACACAGAATGAAGGGTGACTCAAGAGTTACTGCAGTTAGTCTTGCATAACAAAAATCTAATCAGATGGGGAATTTAAACCCTATCTGATAGGGAAGTGTCAAGGCTTCAAGTGGAGGAACATACAGTCCAAACTAGGAAGTGCTTACAAATATTCAGAGACGTTAGAGGGAAAAAACATTGCCCAAACCATTCAGCTTGCCCCACATAGGCAAAACATACTCTTACTACTTTCCTTTGCAAGGACAGAAGTACATTCTGAAATGCAGTCAGCAATATCCATATGTCTGTAAGGAAAGTGAAATCGTGTCTCAGCTATGACAGTGTGGGAGTGGATTGGAAATACTGGGACCTGAAAGCTATAAATTATCACTGTTTCCAATTTGAAAAAAGGAATACCTATTAATTCAACAAGCTTATAGGACAGTTAAAGGAAGAGCATACTATCTGAGAACAGAATTTAGATGGAGTTTTGATTATCATGTGGGAGTCAAAGAACCAACATCACCTCTCTTTTCCTTTTGTTTTTGTAGCTATCTTAAGTTACAGTATAGGCCTCTTTAATAACATTTCTTTTAGGGGATTTTATACAAGTTCACAATATATTTTAAATATATCCACCTCTTATTGCACCCCCTTACTTTTCTTAAGCCCTGCTTCCTCACAGCCCCACCACCAACATTGTATTATTCTCCTTTTATAACCCACTGGGTCCAATTATTTCCTTAGGTGTGTAGCCATCCACTAGAGTACTGGAAACCTTCATGAACAACGCCACTAACGAAAATTGACTCTCCGTTGCCCATCAACTGTCAATAGCTCCTTAGCTAGGGGAATGGAGTCCTGAGTTCTTCTGCATGAAACTCTGCTGTGCACATACTGTGGGAGTAACCACAGTTACTGTGTGTTCACGGCTGCAGGGATCCTTTCATGTTGAGAAGACATTATTTCCCAGAAATTCTTTCCCTCCTCTTGCTTCCTGGTGGAGCTTCTTTGAGGAAGGCATTTCAATTAAAGCTGTTTTTTCTGATGGCATAATCAAACCTGAATATGGTTATGTTCTAGAGAATATTTAGAGATAAGCTCCATGAAATTGTGAAACTCTGAATGAGATACAGTGAAGATGTTTAACAGTACAAGAAGCAACAGGGGACGAACTGAAATAAGATTGTGAATTCGTTTTATTCAGTAGACATTTTTTGGCTTGTATTACTTTCTTTGGGCATTTTGTCACTTGTCTTACTTATGCTTGTATATTATGCTTTCTGACTTAGTATTTTTCATGTATGTGGGTTTTTCTGGGTTTTTTTTGTGTGTGTGTGTGTGCGCGCGCGCGTGCGTGCAAGAGAGAGAAAGGGAGTGCAGAGAGTAGGGATTTCTTGTAATTTTTTTTTGGCCTGTCTGTTTTCTAAAAAGAGAGAAAGGGCATTAGGTAGTTGGTGGGGTGGTAGGGAGAAAATGGGGGAGGGGAAAGCATGATCAAAATATGTTTTATGAAAAAAATTCAATTAAAAAAATAGTAGATTTGGAGCTGTGTGATATGGTAATCAAGTAAGTCAACCAAACAAAGATAGGCTCTTCTGCAATGGAAAAAGACTCTAAGAATGCCAGAAAATATAAATGGGTTTATGAGACCTGAGAAATGAGCAGAAAAGAAGGGTGATACAGAGAACAGGAACATGCAGAAAGCTCTTAGGACTGCAGGTCTATGTAAGTGGAAAGAAAGATTAACCACACAAAAGGTACCCAAGTGGCCATGATAAAAAGAGACTTCAGTCCTGCTGACAAAGATAGCCTTCAATTCCTGCAAATCAACAGTCAGACTCTGACTGCCACTGTGAATTTTAGCAGTAGAAGGACATTCCTTTGGTCACCATTCAGTGATCATAATGTTGTGGTTTTATGCTATCTTGAAAGTGAATCTATTGTTTAAGACAAATTACACATAAGTCCTAGGGCAGGAAAATGTGACAAGTCAGGGACCCTAGATTCAACAGGCCACAGCTTAAGAGTAGTAGAGGTTGTTGGGAAGAGAAGGAGCAGGTACAGTTCAAGTGGCAAGATGCTGGGCTTGGGCAGTAAAGGGCTAGTATGTTGGGGAATATTATTTTAAGGTGTGCTACTTTGGTTTATGTTGTGTTTGTTTAACTCTGTGAAGCTATGTTACTGTGCCTGTCTAAAACGCCTAATGGGTCTCGCAACCCAAGATGGCGGACGAGAGTGAGACAGCAGTGAAGCTGCCGGCACCTTCGCTGCCGCAGATGATGGAAGGGAACGGAAATGGCCATGAGCACTGCAGCGATTGCGAGAACGAGGAGGACAACAGCTACAACCGGGGTGGCTTGAGTCCAGCCAATGACACTGGAGCCAAGAAGAAGAAGAAGAAACAGAAGAAGAAGAAAGAGAAAGGCAGCGACACAGATGCGGCCCAGGATCAGCCTGTGAAGATGAACTCTTTGCCAGCAGAGAGGATCCAGGAAATACAGAAGGCCATTGAGCTGTTCTCAGTGGGTCAGGGACCTGCCAAAACCATGGAGGAGGCCAGCAAGCGAAGCTACCAGTTCTGGGATACACAGCCAGTCCCCAAATTGGGTGAAGTGGTAAATACCCACGGGCCAGTGGAACCTGACAAGGACAACATTCGACAGGAGCCCTACACTCTACCCCAGGGCTTCATTTGGGATGCCTTGGACCTGGGAGACCGTGGTGTGCTGAAAGAACTGTACACCCTCCTGAATGAGAACTATGTGGAAGATGATGATAACATGTTCCGATTTGATTATTCCCCAGAGTTTCTTTTGTGGGCTCTCCGGCCACCCGGCTGGCTCCCACAGTGGCACTGCGGGGTTCGAGTGGTCTCAAGTCGGAAACTGGTTGGGTTCATTAGTGCCATTCCAGCAAACATCCACATCTACGACACAGAGAAGAAGATGGTGGAGATTAACTTCCTGTGCGTCCACAAGAAGCTGCGCTCCAAGAGGGTGGCTCCAGTTTTGATCCGAGAGATTACCCGGCGGGTCCACCTGGAGGGCATTTTCCAAGCGGTTTACACTGCCGGAGTGGTATTGCCAAAGCCTGTTGGCACCTGCAGGTACTGGCATCGGTCCCTAAACCCTCGGAAGCTGATTGAAGTGAAGTTCTCTCACCTGAGCAGAAATATGACCATGCAGCGCACCATGAAGCTCTACCGACTGCCCGAGAATCCCAAGACAGCTGGGCTACGACCAATGGAAAAAAAGGACAATCCAGTAGAGCACCAGCTGCTTACCAGGTACTTGAAGCAGTTCCACCTCACGCCAGTCATGAGCCAGGAGGAGGTAGAGCATTGGTTCTACCCACAAGAGAACATCATTGACACTTTTGTGGTAGAGAATGCAAACGGGGAGGTGACTGATTTCCTGAGCTTTTATACGCTTCCATCCACAATCATGAACCATCCAACCCACAAGAGTCTAAAAGCTGCTTACTCCTTCTACAACGTCCACACCCAGACCCCTCTTCTAGGCCTGATGAGTGACGCCCTTGTTCTAGCCAAAATGAAAGGGTTCGACGTGTTCAACGCACTGGATCTCATGGAGAACAAAACGTTCCTGGAGAAGCTCAAGTTCGGCATTGGAGACGGCAACCTGCTGTATTACCTGTACAACTGGAAGTGCCCTAGCATGGGGGCCGAGAAGGTTGGGTTGGTGTTACAGTAACCATTTGCCAGTGAGATTCTGGATAAAGCCACTGAGAATTCAAACCAGGAAACGGAACCCCACCACTTGTTGGTCCAACTTTCACAAATGTGAGATCTCTGGCAAACAGAACAGAACTGAACCGGCTTTACCAAACCGCCAGCGAACTTGACGATTCTATTGCAGCGGCGTAGGCTGCGTGATGTCACCTCTGGCCATGTCTCTGGTCTCCCTGTTTTCAGTGAACAACATCCTCGTGCAGCCGGGATCAAGGGAATGTAACTGCTGAACCTAGCTCGTGATTGGCATATTATGGAGTTAACGGGTGAATAATAAAAGTATATATATTATATATATATATATATAAATATTTTAAATATCTTTCATGTTCCAAATGTATAAGGATGTTTGGTCTCTAATGACAAAGAAGCTGAATCCAGTCATTCTTCAAAATTAGAGCCCAGGGACAGTGGCAGACAGACATGTATTGGCACAGTTATTGTTTCTTCAGAAGCAGGTGGCTGTTCTCGGGGAGCAGGAGAAAGGGGATCCTGGGAGCCTCGCCCAATTCCCCTTGGAATTGGCTGCCAGACGCTTTGAACAAGGTGGGAAGGCGGAGGACTGCCAGCTCAGGGGAGGGCTCGGGTCTCCAGGATGGCAGGACAAGCTGGGGCGGGGCGGCCCTGGGCATTCTGAGACTAGGAAGTGGTGACAATCATGGAAACAGTTCGTTAACCGAGTCCCTCTTCCAGCTCCTGGGCCTTCTCCCACAGGGGATGATCCCACCAAGTGGTTTCAAAGACTTTTGAGGCTGCTGGTGCCAGCTCTGCAGGCGTGTATTCCTTGTGAGACTGCCTTCACTGCCTAGGATGGTTGGCTACTTGAAAGGCACCTTGGACCTCCTTATAATATATACCTGGGATCTTGTGGAGACCGTATCAGTGCAAGCTCTGTTGAAGTCATCTTAGTACATAGAGGGACTATCCCAGGGAAGCTGAGTAGGGGTGGTGTGGCGATGGATGCCCAGGCCCTTCAGCCCCAGCCCCTGCCTGTGCCTTCCAGCCCATCAGCCATCTCCTTGTGTGGTCCTCTCTCTCCTTTCCAGATGTGCAGCCCACAGTGGCAGCAAGAAACAGTAACTGGAGACGATCTGGACTTGGCAGTACTGCCACTGTCCAATGATCACTGGTGCTGTCATGTGGAGTTTTGTGGTGGTAGTGATGGTTATTGATGCTGCCAGTTTCTCCAGAAGTAATCAAGCTCCTGATCACATGGCTGCCCATGTGGGCATTCTTCAGTGTATTCAGCCAAGTGACCTAGGAGGATTGGGCTGTAATGTCAGCAAGCCACATCCAGCTTCCTTGTAACTTGTGCTCTAGGAGAAAGCCCCAAATGATACGTAGTGGGGAATTTCCTTGCTCTTTCACCTCTTGGCATCTTGGGGGTGGGGGGAAGCTTGTAGGGGAAAGAAGCCTTAGCCACGAGCGAGGCTCAGCCTTGGCCCCTGATCTGAAGCTGTTCTGCGGGCGAGCAGGGGTTTGCATCAGGCTGTGGCTTCTGCAGATGCTAATGCTGCATCTCCTCAGCTGAAGGCAAATGTGTGCTTGGGATGCTGCCTGCTTTGTGGACTGCCGCTGGAGGCAGAAGCCTTGCTATGCGGGATTCTCATCAGAGGCTTCTAGGGACCCTCCTTCTCTTCAGTGTCCTGTGCTGCGAACTGCAAGTGCCAGCGAAGGTGGCTGACTTGTGACTCCAAGATACTCAGACCAAAGAAGCTGCTGCTGTTCTTGGCCAAACATGCACTGAGTTCCACAGATGGGAGGAGTCAGAGGCGGGGCTCACCCTCGGCCTCACAGTCAGCAGACACGTGTCTGTCCCAAGTGCCCAAGTGGGCTCGCTCTGCCCATACTCTTAGAGAATGAAGTGCTCAAGTCTTTCCTACTTGGGCGGCCCTGGAATGTAGAAAGGCCTCTTGTCTTCGTCTTGATCAGTTGGAGGCCAGCTCTCAGCTCAAATTGCCTCTGAGATTTGGGGTACACAAATCTCTGGAGTGAGCTTTGGTTTCATTGACCCCGGTCATGGAACAAAACAGTGAGTCTCAGGGGGCTGCCCTGGAAGAAACAGATCTGCTGGCAACAACTCTGTCCCCAAACCAGGTGGCTTGCTCCGCTTCTGCTGCTGCCTCATGATGGGCACCCTGCCCAGATCTGCAGGGCTTGGCTCAGGGGTTGTTTTTAAGTCTTGTTTTTATCTAAACTGTCCTGGTGTCTTCATTCAGCCCTCATGGGAATAGGGGCTAAAGAGCACCGTCATGGGTTCAAAGCTACTCCACAGTCTTTGAAGTATGGCAGCCCTGTGACTGGCTTGAACCAAACGAGAAGGGCCCTGGGCCCTCTCAGCTGACCTGTCAATCAGCCACTGTTGGAATGCCTCTGTGGGCCTGGCCCCAGTCCTCTGCTATGTCCTGAAGACCTTCCCTCCCTGTCTTTGGATTGACTCTTGATGCTACCACAGACTCCAGTCTGTAGGGAGTGAGCTGGGTAGGAAGGTCTTAACCCTGGATTGAGGCCTACACGGGGCTTGCTTTCCCCACTCATGCCTGTGTCTGAAGATGTCGGCATCTAAGGTTGCCTCACCCCAAGCTTTGCAGATACTCTCAGTTTCATGGAAACGTTCAGGCCTTGCCCTTCTCTCTACCATTTGTTCCCCTCATGCTGGCACTCTGAAGCAGGTGTCTTTGTGGTATTGAATTCTGTCGCCAGAGATGACCGGCATTAAACCAACCTGGGGGCCCGAAGGCCCTGAACGGTTTTCGTGGAGCTGTCTACAGCCTGAGAGAGAGAGACTCTCGGGTCAGGAAAGGGAACTAGTGTCTCTTGGGGCTTGGTCTGCCTGCCCCAGAACCAGAGGAGACTGTTTTGTCCTGCTGCAAAATGAAGGCAGGGCTACAGACAACTGACTGTCCCTGAGGAGATTCACCACGGTTTCCTTGAATTCCACTCAAAATGTTGACTGGGGCCAGGGAGAGGGCTTCACTTTTTTGTTCTGGCTTTTCTTTGGGCTGTACTGGGGGTGTCATTGCCAGGGTGGGGGCAGAGATACCAAATGCATTGTTCCACTCAGTACATCTCACTTGTTTCTAATAAAGGAAGCAGCTCAACGGAAAAAATAAAAAATAAAAAAAAATAAAACGCCTAATGGTCTAATAAAGAACGGAATGGCCAATAGGGAGGCAGGAGAAAGGATAGTTGGGGCTGGCAGGCAGAGAGGATACATAGAAGGAGAAATCTGGGAGAAGAAGAAAATGAGATAGAGGAGTGAAAAGAGGAGAGCAGCAGCCAGAGAAGGAGGAGGACTCCAGGAACCAGTCACCCAGCTGCACAGCAAGCCATGTAGTAAGAGTAAGATTTAGAGAAGAGATAGGGAAAAGCCCAGAGGCAAGAGGCAGAAGGGATAAGTTAAGAAACGCTGGCTAGAAACTAAGCCAAGATAAGGCTGGACATTTCCTAATTAAGAATAAGCCTCCATGTGTGATTTATTTTGTAGCTGGTTGGCAGGACACCCAACAGAGTAAAAACCACCGCCAATAATAGTGTGTGAGAAGCCTTACCACTGATGACTAGTTCAGCATCTCCTGATGATATCTGTGGGATCATACAATATTGAGCTCACGGTCAGTATGAGAGCCTCCTCTCATCCTCATAACAGCCCTGAAGTCGACAGACACAAAGGCTGACAACCGAGCTTCGCAGCCTCAGTTATCCAGCAGGGTAATTAATGAGAACCGGGTTGTAAGTAAGAACATCATTACATGTTACTAAAGAGGACAATACATGGAAGAGATATAATGAAACACTTTGGACACAAAGAGCCAGATAGATCAAAATGTAATAATAGTAAGTGGCATCAGTGTTCCATTCTCATTAGTAGATAGACCATCCAGACTAAAATATCCATAAAAAACTTTATTATTGAGTGTTATCATCCACCAAATATAGTTAGCAGACACCTTCAGACTCTTCCAACAACAATAACGAAAAAAAAAACTGCTGAAAAAATATTTTTCTCAGCATCCTATTTATTCTCTCAAATAGGACACAATTAAGGCGTTAAAACATGTCAAAACAAAGAGAAATAATCAAAATAATTCCTTTATCATTTTATATCACAGTAGAATGAAACAAAAAAATCAATATCAAGATAAGTTAAAAGAGGTATATGAATAAATGAGTATTGAAAAATATGGAATTGGAAAATAAAATCATCCTGAATGAGGTAACCCAGACCAAGAAAGACCAATGTGGTATTTACTCAATAAGTGGATAACAACTGTAAAGGATAACAATGCTACAATGGACAGAACCAGAAAAACTAAGTAACAGAGAGGGCTCAAGGGGAATCATTTGCATCTCTTTGGGAAGGGGAAATAGAATAGATTTCGCAGTGGGAGGGGTGGGGCAGATGGGGACAGGAATAGGAACAATCAGGTGGAGGGAGATGGAGATGGAGAGTACTGGGAGAGATTGCTGGAAAGGGGAGGGCATTTCAGCATGAAGCAGAAACCTAGTACAGTGGAAATTCTCAGGAATCTACAAGGGTGATCTCACCTAAGACTCCTAGCAAAAGGCATCACATAGCCTGATCTGGCCATCTCCTGTGACCAGGCAAGGCTTCTAATGTAGAGATTAGGACAGCAACCCAACCACATAACCTTCGACCTACAATTTGTCCTTTCTAAAAAAAAAAAAAAATATGTGCTGGGGTAAAGGTGACAGAGAAATTGTGGGAGTGGCCAACCAATGACTGGTTCCGCCTGAGACCAATGCCACAAGAGGGAGCCTACCCTTGACACTGCCTAGAGTGCCAGGACCCAGAGGCTGGGTATTCCAGAGACCTAGGATAGCACCACATATAACTGGCATAATATTTTTAAAAAGTCAATGTAATGATGCCTAATGATATTCTGCTATGCTCATAGATTGGTACCTAGCCCAATCAAAAAGGCTCCATTCAGCAAGGGATAGAAACAAATGCAAAGACCCATAGCCAAACATTAGGTCGACCTTGGGGAATCCTGTGAAAAATGGGAAGGAAGGATTCTAGGAACCAGAGGGGTCAAGGACACCACAAGAAAATCTACAGAATCAGCTAACCTGGGCTCCTAGGGGCTCACAGAGACTAAACCAAAAACCAGGGAGCCTGCAGGCAGCTGACCTAGGCCCTCTGCATATATGTTACAATTGTGCAGCATAGTTTTCTTATGAGACTCCTAACAATGGGAGCAGTAGCTGTCTCTGACTCTTTTGCTGGCTTTTGGGATCCTATTCCTCATCCTGGGTTACCTTGCCAGCCTTAACATAAGGGGAGGTGCCTAGCCTTACAGCAACTTGATATGCCATGCTTGGTTGATATCTATAGGAGGCCTGCCCTTCTCTGAATAGAAATGGAGGAGGAGTGGATGGGGGAGGAGTGGGGGAGGGAGGAACTGGGCAGAGAGGAGGGAGGGGAAACTGCCGTCCAAGTGTAAATAATGATAAATGTAATAATATTAAATCATAAAAATAAAGTAAATTTTTAAGAAGAATTCTAAGTCTCTACAAGAAACATGGTAAAAGTGACAAATAAATGTAACATTTAATGTTACATAAGCTCATGTAAATCTGCAGACATTTAATAGTAACACTGAAAAAGTCCCAGTGGGTATATCCATGACACAGCTCCTGCACATATGGCTCAGGCAACATCAAGGAAGACTGTGATGAAGGACTGTGAGAGCCAGAGGACCAGGACTGTTGCTGTGAGATTGCGTCTCCTAGAAATAACAGGTAAACAACACCGTGAATCAATTATTTGTCTGTCTAAACATGACCCAAGCAAAAACAGCATTAATAGACAACTTACTATGGAAGGGAGACATAGCATGGGCCACCCCTATGTAAAGAACTACAGGCAACTAACGACGGCTGAGAGGGAGAGAATTGGTCTTTGCCTGCTGCTTGGTTATTTAAAAGCTACTGATCTCCCTGAGAACATATACATGGGAGCAGAACTAACAGCAGGGTGTGTGTGCATATTTATGTATACATATGTAGCAGTAATAATCAAAATGAGCCCATCAATTTGATAGAAAGAAAGCAGAAGACATCACAAGGGTGGATGATGGGAACATGGGAGGGGTTAAGGGGAGGACAGGGAAAGGAGGGAA
This sequence comes from Peromyscus nudipes, assembly GCA_902168325.1. Classification (NCBI taxonomy): domain Eukaryota; kingdom Metazoa; phylum Chordata; class Mammalia; order Rodentia; family Cricetidae; genus Peromyscus; species Peromyscus nudipes. The sequence continues at coordinate 14,567 of CABHPH010153502.1, forward strand.
TTATACAATTATATTTTAACTTAAAACTTTAATTAAGTCTGTCATGCAAAGCAAAGTAAAATATAAAAGAATGAATTCCCATTCACAATGACAAAAATATCAAGAAAAATAAATCACATTTTCAAATGTGTATGTATGAATAAAATTACTTGAATGAGCTGAGGAGTGAAAAGTATAGAACACTGATAGATTGAAATGGACACTTTACAAAGAACTGGAAAAGATGGTTCGGTTTCTTTATCAGATAATTAAAAGTTGAAGATGCCAAAATGTTAGTTGTTTTACATTTACTCAAGTTCCTGCAAACTGAATGTCTTTAATTCAAATGATAATTGGTGGTAAGTAGAGATCCTAATTCTAGGAAACATTCTGCAGACACTCCTAAGGCAGTGAGCATGATGATATGAAAAATGGTGACTGAGTCTGAGCCAAGGAAATTAAACAGACCTTCATGATTGAAAGGAGCCAGGATATTATTGCTGGAAAAACAATCAATAAAAATCAGAACTTTGAAAGTGAGCTATATCTTAGCAACTGAGAGGATAGAAATGTTCAAATGACTAAAACAGTGTGAGGAATTTGCAGTTTTAATGGCTGTAAGAGATGAGGTGATCTGCTGGAACCAAATTCCTTACAGTCTAAGAAGCTAAGCAGAGAGTCACTCCGTTATTCTAGCTTTGATGGATTAAAAGTGAAAGTTCTGTTGACTAGACAAGTGAAGAATCTACAGTCACTCAAAACCAGCCCTGATTAACTCAGTGTGAAGTAACACCAGGGATTATGCCTCAGAACAACAGGAGAGCAGGAGTCACTCCCAGCAGGGGGAAGGAGACTGCTTGCTTTGATGTGGTTAAAGCAGCCTGGAGGTGATGAAAAAAGTTTTATCTGGATTACTGGACCAGAATACACTGTGTATTGTCATATCTAAAACCCACAAATGCAAAGTAGGTATACTGGAAGTATAACTAAGTTAAATGTATGATATTCAGTTCTGTGGGAGTTACAAAGTAAAAGTAGAATAACACAGTGCTTTATTAACAAAATTAAGAGGACTATATTTTAATCAGTTGTAGGACATTGCATAATTTAAAGGGTGGTGATTTACAAATTACATTCACTTAAGTAATATTGTTAGGAAAGCACACACACTCACACACACACACACACATATATAAAATCATAAATTCTTTATAGTGAGAGAAAAAACATGTTAGCCATGCTATTACACTAATTTGGAGTCATAATAACTTGGATGTAAAACACGGTCTAAGACTCCCATGCTAGCTCAGAGAAAGCAGAAGCACACAGTGAGCTTCCTCACAATTTATCACAACTGTTTCTGAGCAAGTGAGTCAACTTCACATCAGCCTTTTCTTATACAAAAATGTATTTTTAAACTATAAAACCCTCCAAATCATCGTTTTCTGCTTGCCAATAGTATAACAAGCAAACAAAAAAACTAAAGCACACCTTTCACATAGTACATATGCTATGCAAGTTGCATGGAACTAAAATGAAAACGATGTAAAAATTCAAATGACAAAATCCAAATAGCTTTAATAAATAATTTTATAGGGGATTAGTCATTACAAAACATGTTTACATAAACAACCGTGAAAAATGAATTCTAGATTGCTTAGCACAGCTGGCTAAAAGTTACATAATTCCAAATTTTGTGGCCTATGTTTTAGTGGAACTTTCCACAGACTTGCTTTTAACTCGATGCTTGGTAGTGAACAGTACTTTTGGCTGGTGGCATTTTTGCAAAGGCAGTGCAGTTCAATGTGTGTCGGGCTATTAGGTGACTTCCTGAGATGCCAGGAATGTTCAGCTGTGAGTAGAGGCATGTCCTCAGTGATCTAGAGTGGGATTCCCAAGCTTTTTCCCAGGAGCTGCAAAGAAAGACACCAGTCACTCACAGAAGTCCTTCCTAAAGATGAGGTGCTGGAATGTGCTCAGGGCGTGGAATCATTAAGGGAGTTACAAGTTTTTTTGGGGTTAAGATGATGAAAATTAAGTTTTGTAATTTTCTCTGAGAATTTCCATTAGTATGTAAATAACCCCATGAATTTAGCCACCACATTGGATGATGTATCTCTGAAGTATTTTACCATCCTCTAATCTTTGTCTTTTTACCATTTATTCAAGCTGATAGTGTTCTTTGTTTATACATAGAGAGGCCATGTGCATGATTGTTGCATTTTACTTCTAAATAAGTTATTAATATAGTCATGTTTATAAAAAACTAATGGAATTGATACTTGAATTTCTCATTTGATGTATGATACCTGATGCATCATGTTTTGTGTTAGCATATTTGACAGATTTACCAATATTATCAATTTCTTTATTAGGAAAATGTGACTGTGAATCCAGTATTTGGGATGATTTTTATTAAAAAATGGAGGAAAAAATGCTTTATAATATTATGCTTTTAGAGACAGATAAATCATGAATCAAAGAAATGAATATAGTTAATTTCTACATATATGGACAAATACAGTAAGCTTAAAATTATTTTATGCGATCACTTAATTCATAATAAAATAGGCCTATGAAAATGATGGAATTGGATCTCTGTTTTACCACTAAGAATGAGAGTCAGAGTCCTGGTAATAAATGAACAGCACAGAACAATGGGTTGGGAGAGCCATGATTTATTCAGGGTACCTAACTAAGTAACTACTGCTTCTCAGTGATGGTTCACAGGATGTGATTTAAGACATGACTATTTTTATCTGTAGTAACCTGGATGAACGTCTGTCCTGAACACTATGATAAGTATTTGAACTTCTTACAGCTCTAATTATACCTTTTATCGTGTTGGGCTTCATGGTAAAGATATGCCAGTCCTCTGACATCAGAACAGGTGAGCCACTAAATGTATGTTCACTTGGCCTTTTTAAAGAGGTTTGCTAGGCACTTTGAATTTTGTGTCATATTTTAAACTTTTTATTACTTCTATATAATATTGAAAATCTCCCTTAACTACTGAGTTAGGATCATTGTGTTGTTTGTTGTGACTATATCATTAATCTACTATGCATTGTTTTGTTAAACAATGCGTAAGAGAAGTCAAATCATGTTTGGTAAATTTACATTCTCAGGTAGAGTGTTGTTTTCATTTCTCCTGACAATAACTTAAGACTTCATTATATTGAGATTTTATGTTGCAAATGCAACAAAACACAATGATTTAGGTAAAGATAAACATTCTGCTCTAAACTCAAATGTTTATAGTATAAATGAGTACTAAAATGAGAGTGTGGGATGACTTTTACATGGAACACTAATGATATTCAATTATTCACTGGAAACAGGCATGCTGTGTCTCTCTGTGTACTCATTCATCATCTAGAATCATCTATATCAGCAGAACACGCTGGAATTTGAGGAGTAAAGTAATTTATGGTGCTAAGAATTACACACATTGGCAGACTATTTTTACAAGTTTTAAACAGATAAGACAGACAGCAAATAGAAGTAAGTTTTTTTTTTCATGGCCAAATTGCCTTTCATTGTTTGAAATTTTAACAACTCAAACACATTGAATGTATTTATCTATGAAATTTTATCTAGTGACTTAAAAAGTGTATGTGTATTTTTCAGAGCCTAATGATGTATTGCACGTTTTTAAATGTTGATCTTTATGAAAACTTATTTGGTAATATTTTTGCATTAATTTTAACTTAATGACTATTGTTAAAAATAATAATACTAGATTGCCATAACTCCTTTTGGCAGAAATCTGTATGCAAGGCTCACTTTCATTCTCTGAATTGTTGATTGATCTAGGAAAATGGATTATTCTGAACACTGAATTAAATTCCCCTTGAGTGTAAAGCAACTAGAATTTAAATGGAATACACTTAGACCATAGAAATGTTGGCATAAAATGGAGAAACTAAAGTATCTTTAGAGGTATAAGAATTAGAGATCATAATTTGAGCTAGGAAATTTAGGTCATGTTGATGTTATGGTTAAGCAAATACCCTTAGAAAACTAAAGTGCCCTTCATCACAAAAGCATAAAAACAAAGTTTGAATGATTTTAAATAATTTTCCAGCCTCACTTTCAAAGGTTTTCTAAAGAACATTCAAGTGGATAGAAAGAAAAATTATGGTTTGTTGCTGAAGAGGTCTTGCTCTACTTAATAGTTTCATTGATTTTTTGTTAAAATAAGCATTGATGAAATATTTCAAAAAGCATGGTAAGAAATAGTATTCTCAGATAAATATATTTGCAGTGTAATTTGAAGATCTGTCTTGTCAAAATAAAAGGCTGTAACAATAAAGCGAGTCTCCAAAGCTTGAATGCAATAATACAATAAAATTAGAAAAAATACAAATAACATGCTATATAAACGATGTAGGTTTTTCTCTCCTTTTTATAATTATAAAATTAAAAATGTTAATTTTGGCAAGAACATTAAAAGCAAAAATATTCACAAACAGGAAAATGTGTGATGCTGACCTGATATATAGTGGATTTTTGCTATTGTGTATCAATGCCAATGTCTGCACAGGCATATTATACAGGATATATATGGAGTAACATCTCTCTCTCTCTCCTTGTGTATATACATATAATATATGTTTATACACATATATGAACCTATGTATATGTAAGTATATATAAGGAATATCATAAATACATACGTGTACATGTGGAGTAATATATATATTTATATGTATATCTATTCATATTTGTACATGTATACATATGTGCACATATATATGTTATTTCATGTATATCATGTAGAGTATACCAATGCAGACATTGGCATTGAAACACAATAAAAAAATCCACTATGTGTTATGTATGTTACTCTATATAGAGCAGTAAGATAAATAGTATAACTATTCTGTATTATCAAATCATGTAGAATCACTGATACTCAATTTTAATTGAGTCCCTCTTGTCAAATATAATAATATGTAATATATTTTTTATATATTGAATGGTTAATTTCACAAATTAAAAAATCAACCGGAAAAACAGTGGATCAAAGAAAACTGTTAGCTTTGGACTTCTTAGTTTGCACTGGGTAAGGATAGAAACTGATTATATGGAAGTGAGATACAGCTCAAGTTACTGCAAACTCAGCTATAAGATTGGAGTTCCTGCCATAATGAAATTAACAGAATGTAAAGGATTCTTTACTGTGGGACAAACAGACAGTGGGATACATTGTAAATTCTGTGTAATAGCTTGCAGTCCTTAATAAGTATTTCACATTGCCAAATCATGTGGAATTCCTTGTTACTAAAACTTAATTCTGTCCCTTTTATCATCATATTTTCTAATATTTCCAATCAATTTTCCAGAGAGTCCAGATAAAAATATGTAAATCACATTTTATTTGGAGAACTATATATTATGATTTAATAAAATTTAAAAAATTGCCTTTGTACTTTGATAGAATTTTACTTTACTCTAAATTTATATAAATTCTGTGTAAAATTACATATACAAATATATAAAGCTTACAATTTCTACATTCCTCAGAAGATATTTTCTTGCATTTTTTATATATGACAGAATACATAATAGAATAAACTAAATATTAGGCCACCTTAATGGAATGGCCCCGGGTCATTTAGTGGGCATTTAAAGGTTAAAATTACTGCATCTACCAAGCATTGTACTGCGCAAAGCAGATCTGTAAAGTACTGATGAAATACTAGTTCTTTCTTCATGATATCTAAAAATCATTATCATGTGGTTCCAAGAGCATATCATAGCTGTATTTTCATGTCAAAATTAAATGTGCATAGAATTTCAGGATTACTTATGTAGAGAGGAAAGCATTAAACATGTGTAGCCATTAAAAAAATATACTTAGGGAAAATAGAAAATATGTGGTAGCAAATGTCTATAATTCTAGAATTTGAGTTTCCGGGGATGACAATTTTGAGTGCTATATGTCATACATAGTGAGATCTTGTCTTAATAAACAGAGAAGTGATATAATATGGATAATACATAAATATTATTTATGATAATATTAAAATGTACATAGACTTGGAGACTTGAAATTAAATGTTTTACCCAAGTGAGATATTTTCTTAAGTAATTATTCATGATTGTTAAGAAGATTTAATTCTTGTATACAGCATACACTTTACTTTAATATGATGATGATACTTATAGAAATATTATTTTGAATCCAGTATTTCAACAAAACAACAACATATGATACATAATCATATGCCTGTAACATTTAACTTTCACTCAAGTGATAACTAAATGAGTAAAAATGGCAAATAAACATAGTAATTTTCCCTGAATCATAATTAACATTTTAAAGTTCACTAATAGGAAAGTGATTGAAATATTGCATTGTATTCTTAGCAGAGTAATGATATATTAACTAGACAGAAAACAGTAAGTGCTCAAAATGTCTTATAAAATATGGGAAACTACAAATTGTAAGCATTCTTCATCCAATACAGCATTCAGAGCTGTAAACTTTTTGTTTCTTAAGTAAAGAAAGTCTGTTATTAGAACTGGTACTATATAGTAGATTTTGTGGAAAGTATGTCAAGATAAATGAACTCTGAGGCTTTATAATAAAATATAGATACAATAAATATTAAATAATTAAAACATAATATTACTAAAATTTGGTTTGTGACATTTTGTTAAAATCAAAAATAAATAATTATGTAGCCTGAGAAAGAGCATAAATATTCTTGAAGTGTAAGCAAGTGAAATTGAATCTTAATTATGACATTAAAAGCCCAATACCAGGAGGCCATGTATATAAAATAAGTTTGAGTAATATGATATTTGAAATACATCTTAATATTCTAAAATTTCCTCCAAAATTTACATATATAAAATCTCTCCTGTTAGAGCAATTAATTTCAAAATTCAAATGCATAGTTTGACTAAATGTGAGGGATAAAAACAGCCATACACCAAAGAACAGAACTCTCCCCTGCCACAGTTTTTTGTTGTTGTGTTTTTGTTTTTAATCATGCAGGACAGGGAAGTCTGATAAGTAGGCCACCTCTAAGCACAAGGAGAATCGTACGGAGAAGAGCTGTAACTGGCACAGCCTCTCATTCAAGAGCGCTGCTCCAAGACTCCGTTTAAAATTATCAGGGGCACATTATCTGGGTGCACAACAAGAAGCAATTACTGGTTTAATTAGCCAGCATTCACCACATCGCCCTCTTTCTCTTTGTTCTACTGCCAGGCAATTTTCTGCAATCATTAAGCAGGGGACTGTAATTCCACAATGACCCAATCCACAGTTCCTTCTTATCACACTGGAATATGTTAAAGTTATTTATGACTGTCCTCAATAAGAACTAAGTCCACTGGGCACAAAACACTTCAGGCTTAGCAAATCAATACAATGCTATATTCTAAATCTTGATTATGGTTAATACTTCTATATTTTATTTTAGATACATATTTACCATGAATTAGATTAAGAATATTGGACTGAAAGGCACTAGATGCAAGGGTTTTCACAAGTTCTCAATACGAGCAAATCATTTTGTCCCCAGTGAGGATTCATAAATAGCAGTGAAAATATAAATCTAAATTTAAAGGGAAAATATGAAACTATAATTTGAAAATGTGAAGGAATTAAAAATGCAAGTTACTGCAAATTAAAACAAGACAAATAGACACTATATGAAACACATGTATCAGCCAAACTGTTACAGATGTTGAGAAAACAGTTATTCACAAAAGATGAGTTTTTAAATTTTGCCTTACTGGGAAATAAAGATTAGTTAAAAAGGATCAGACTAGTTAAGCCTCAAAGCTGTCATTAATATAAACAGCCCTTTCAGCAACAATGTTAGTAGAGTATGTTAATGCAACCAAAAATACGTTAGATATGACACAACTCTTAGAGCCAATGAATTGGGCCATCAACCTACCTGGGCCATCCTTATCTATTATGATGTATAGACTAGAATATGTTTCAGATATCACTATTACACAGAGACAGAAATCTACATACACCTTCTATCTGGAGTCTATAGGGCTGGAGGGCTGTCACACTCTCTATACACTCATTTTCAGTGGCCAGAGAGGCCATTGCTGACCAACTCAAGATCCCAGTAAGCTTTGCTCCTTTGCATCCCCTAGCTAGAGAACTTGTTTTATGCATGCATATTTACACACATGTATTTACATATGCATGCATGCAAGAATGCATGTTGGAGGTTAGCAGCAATGGTGATAGATACCAACAAGAAGTGACAGTGGGGACATCATAACACTCCGCCTTCCTCATGTATCTGTATCTAGATCTACCACAGGAAGTTGAACTTAGTAGATTCTACATTCCATCAAGATAAGATTTAGCCATCACTGTGTGTATTTGATTACTGGTTAATTTATTTGTGTTGTTCAGGCTTAAACCCAAACCCTTGTACATGCTTGGCAAATACTATGCCACTGAGCTTAGCCTATAAGCCCCATAACTTGCATCTTTAGAGTAATCCTTGTTCAACTCTCCAAATATTTTGCTCACTCCAATTCAAGATTAATATGGAAGTTCTTTTTCACTCATACCTTTCTTTTTGCTTTTAGTGGCACTGTTTTAATTGCTCCTTACTATGAATTGTAGCTGAATATATATCTTGTTTTACTATGAGGACAGCAAGAGTATATAGATGCTTCTACATGGAAAATATGTAAGAATAAAGGCAATACACTGTAAGGATATATGTATAGACATAAGGCATAGGTCCTATGACCATGCTAAATTTGATTATTTGGGGATAGCCAATTATTTACAAATATAAGTGTCCATTGCATGTAGATTGAATTATATATTTATAACCAGATGTGAAATAATCAGTCCCCAATATGTCAAACTTAGTTGGACTTCTTTTGATACTGCTCTGAACATGTTCATTCATAGTTATAGACACAAATGTTATAAATTATAAATAGAATGTTACAACCTAAATTTTGTCTCATACTTGGTCACAGGATATTTTAAATTAGTTTGTACATGTTACTAGACTATAATTTGAATTTTTCAGCTTTCAGTTCATGGCATTTATCAAAATTTGTTAATTTTTAAAATGGGAAAATTATCATATTCTAATTGATAAGTACTACATAATCATAATATAGATGGTCAGGTTTTGTTTATAATGGAGATTTTATGTAGATTTCTATGACATTAAACTCCCTATTTCCCTTACATTTTGAAAGCCATTTATTCCATTAATATTTATTTCCCTCTTATAAATAGCACTTCCAAACAGCATACTGTGTTCTAGTCTTTGTTAAAAATGTGATGCCAATATATTTTAGACAATGTATGAGAGGAAATATTTTGCTATTGTTGTAGTTCTGTTTTCTACTTGGAAATAATTCTTGCTATCTGTTCCTTCCTGTTATTTCTATACTTTCCTCTCTTCCTCATCATTCCATCTTTCTATAATAAATATTAATTTACTTACTGTTTTACTTCTTATATTATTTATCTATTTTTTGCAAGTCTAACTTGTGATGGTATAATTATTCTCCTTAAATATTTAGTAATTAGTGTTGATAAAAAAAAAGGTCATTGTCAATTGGTATTAATAATAGTTTTACAGAATCAAGCTAGTTTTGAAGACATTTCTCATCTGTTTCCTAGTTGTCATAGTCATGAAAAAGAGTATAAAATATTCTTCCATTTCTCATCTTTCATAAGGACTGATGGTGCTCTGTAATGTGGCCAGAGTTACAACCATACACCTGGAGTTCTGTGATCAAATTCAAAGGTTACACATAAGTTAGATACCTGAGTCTTGGCAGATTGTTAGCAGAGGATGCTCTCTGGATTACAGTTTCATGTTAATATTTCTGATTTTTGGTTATAGATTAGTATGCGAAATTACAATCTAGTATTAAGAACTCTATATTTTTTATATGCTGAACTTAAGCTTTATTCTTCAAAATCATGTTTTCAGTATCTTTTACTAATATATTGATGGTATGTTTATTTAAGAGCCACAAGGTTTTGGTTATCCAATGACCGTTCATAAGGATAAAGTACCATAATGATTAAGTTATTTTCAAGATTAAATTAGATGAATTCTATATAAATATAATATACAATATCAGGCACACAGTGTGTATTTGAGAAATTTTAGATCTAGAAGTTATCAGTATATGGATAGAGTTTTTGTTTCAGTCCATGTTTTGCTAAGATTCCTCAGCCTGGTCATAATCTAGGAGAGTACTTGCCATTCAGTGCTTTGACATTCTGAAATGTGTTGATGGTAAACTTACAAAGAATATAAGATCAGAGGATTCATCTGTGGTACACAAAGTGTAGCAGTTGTGCATGGATAATGAAGAAAATTCACACAAGTAGAGAAGTAAGATGTCCCACTAAATAGGTCACATAATTGAAATAAGAGACTTATTCCTAATAATTATATTTTAGAAATTATTACATTTGATGCCTGACAAAAGGAAACCTTAAGCTTCTATTTTGTTGCTCAAAGAAATAGAGATGAAGTATCCAATTTGGGGCAGGTCTGAATGTATACCTAATGTCGTTTTTCCTGTTGAAGAGCGAGTCCTATTGGACAAGGTCATAGAACATGGAAACATAAAGCAGAGCATGAGAAGGCTACCAGAAGAACAAGGTGTGATTTCTGAATGATGTTTCATATTGAAGAAAGGTTAAAATATGACATCTCAACCCACTGTCGCTTAGAAGAATTCGATGGCCACATAAATGAGAATATTTCAAAATGGTACTTTTATAGCAAGCATATTTATTAAAGTGCTCATCATTTTAAATCCTTATCAACATCTCATCCTTGATTGTTAAACACATAATGCATTTATTAATCAACCTTATTCTATGTCTATCAACAGATGTTATTGGAAATTTAATATTAAATGTCATCCTTATATCCTAGATATAAAAATTAGAAATAAAGCTTTTATGTGTTTTCTCTTGTAAGTAGGGATAACGAAGCCTTAAGCAGAATAATGAAATGACTTTAAGTAATTTGTTATTTTTAGTACACATTTTACTCCTGATAAGTCATAACTTCCTTATAATCCTATCACAAATAGAATCTGAATAGTTAGTCATAAAAATAGACAAAACATATATATATATATATATATCCAATTGTGTGAAAGCTACACATTATTCTATGACCTTAGCCTCTTACATATTTCTTGAAAAGGAGCCAATTGGTATTTGCTTGGTATAGTAACCCATTCAACTGAGTGTCCTGATGCCATCTGATGGCTATGACTGACAGAGCTGGGGATACAGAGAGAACCACCGTTACTTCCAATGCCCTCTGCATCAATTTCTTGTGGACTTTCTTGACTCTATATATCATTGTAGCACTCATGCAGCAGGATATATTTGCTATAAAATTAACAGTTCCCAAGCACCCACATGGAAGCAGACACCCAGGAAACTAATCTATGCTAATTTATAAGTAACCCAATTTTCTCTTTTCTCATTCAACATAATTCTGATGTGCTCTTCATTGTTCCTGGTATTGTCCTCAGTGATATGAGACCACAGTAATCCACACAATGGCTGTTTCAACAACCCTCCCTGCCACTCTCTTTCCTCTTATCTTCTCTTCCCACCTATAGTGGAACTTTTCTTGGGTTCTACTTTGAGGAAAAAAAGTTCAGTGCAGGTGAGTGACTACAAGGTATAACTTTTAATTAAAACACTGGCTATTGTCAAATATTTCATGATCATATTATTTCAGCACAAGGCTTTATTTCAAGCTGGTTTGCTTGTTCCATATGCCACCTGTTTTACTTCTCTCCAAAGGATCAGAACCTACTGGGAAGCAGTTAAGGACAAAGGGCTCTTAAGCTTAGCCATTGGTGTGGTCTAGACACAGGTATATGGCATGCACATGACACAATGGTGCTTTCCAAGAGTACTCACTAGTTGTAGCAGCTGTATCTCCCTGTGTCATCTACAGCACTTGCTATGATCTATTCCTCTCTTCCATCCTTCTAGTATAGAATATGGCTGCCAATTTTATATATCAGCAACTGGCAGAATGCCTCTAGGACTCTTGTGGTAAAAATGGATGTCCTGTAACTGCCCTACATGTAGTTGTCTAGTCTCTTTTATCTGTAGCCCTATAAATGTGAATAGAAATCGACAGTAGTCTTCACCCCCCCCACAAGTAAAATTCCAAACTGACATGAACACATACAATTTGTCTACATTCAAAGCCAAGTCTATGAAAATAGCATGTTCATGTATGTACATACATGCACACATGTAGGCATGCATATTTTTTCTTTTATCTCTAAAGATGACTTCCTATCATACCCAAATATGTGTGGATGAGTGAAGACTATACTGAAATATAAACTTTAAGAATTTTGAGCTGCTCAATATTTTAAAATAGCAAGGTTTGTTAATAACTTGGAATATGAAGTAACTAACATTTTAATCCTGAGAATTCCTGCAAAAGCTCCATTTTCATTCTGTGGAGCATTTCAGATTATTTTGACAGGAAATGAAGGTAACCTATTATGTGATGTCAGTTTACAATTTATGTATATAGCTGTTGTTTGCTATGTTATTTCTATTAAATGGGAAAGTGTTATATACTTTGTATACACACTAAAGGTTATTAGAGTCTTCTCATGGACAAGCAGTTAATTTATGTTTCTTTATTTTTCTTGGACAGCACACACCATCTTAAAGGAAATCTGATGCTTGATATTGTTTCTCTCCTTATCTTTATACATGCTCTCAAATTGCTGTTTCCAAAAATATGTAAATGACTTTCAAATTGCTTCTTCACCATTGCATAATAATTTTCTTAAATAGTGTCCACTTTCAGTCAATGTCTGGTCAATATAATCCTATAGTATATAGTCATAACACACATAATAATTAGATGTTACACAATTCATTGCTTGCTCATCATATTTTTTTTATAAAATTACACATTCTACTTACTAAGTTGTACTGCCTAAAATAGTAGTTGATACATGATAGAGTTCAACAAATATTTGACTGAGGAATGAAATTACATTTGAGTGAAACTTAAGCTGGAATTGTTGTAGTATTTAACTTTCCCCTAAGTTTGTTAATTAATATTAGACATGGTTATCAGTTTCCTGAATTTTGTGTCACTATGCACAGATTCTAATTAAGACAGACTGACTTATCTAAAGGAATGAGTAACACAAGCAACATGATTTGCTTATTTTTAAAACAATTTTAATTAGGAATTTATAGTTTTCACTACACCCACTATTAAGCTAAAACTTACAAATAAAATTACGTTTTAATGCTAAGCAAGGTAGGTCATCAGAAACCAAATGTTTTCTAAGAATCTTACAATGCCACACCTGGAAAAAATATAAATCATTATCCTTTAAAATGTATTTACAACATTTTATTAATAATATTGAACTATGAACCAATAGCTGAGGAGCCCCCAACTGGATCAGGCCCTCTGGATAAGTGAGACAGTTGATTAGCTTGAACTATTTGGGAGGCCTCCAGGCAGTGGGACCGGGACCTGTCCTCCTCGGTGCATGAGCTGGCTGTTTGGAACCTGGGGCTTATGCAGGGACACTTAGCTCAGCCTGGGAGGAGGGGACTGGACCTGCCTGAACTGAATCTACCAGGTTGAACTCAATCCCACAGGAGAGTCTTTGCCCTGGAGGAGATGGGAATGGGGAGTAGGCTGGGGGGAAGGCGGGGGGGGGGGGGGGGAAAAGGAATCTGTGGCTGATATGTAAAATTAAATTAAATTATAAAATCTTTAAAAAATGAATATTGAATAATTCTCAATGTATTATATTCAGATTTCTTCAAAATCTTCAGAAAAATCTTAGTTTTCTTTTCTGTTAAAGTAAAACTAATTTGCAGAAATTAGGCCAACTGTAGCTTTATTTGCTGCATGCTACTACTTAGAAAATAATTCTATATAATGAATTTCTTATTGAATGATTTGTTCCTGAGGATTTTCAGAGTGTATATATATTTCCCAGGTATGGGAGTGATTTTTTTAATCAACCTTTGCTTCTAACTTGATAAAATACTCAATGGAAATAATATCACATCTCTGAGGTTCTATTCAGTTTTATAATGTGTCTGGGAAGGATCACTTACTATGTAATATGATAGACAATGAATTCTTATGTAGATATAAAATATCAATAAAATGTTTATTGGAAACTGCTTTCAGTCTCACATAGCAGATGTTTATTGAACAATTTTTCTAGGAAAAGGTCTTGGGACACAGCTGTAAGTAAAGCACACACATATCTGCAATGATGCTTACACAGTGAACCAAACAAAGGTATATGCTAGATTATACAGCATCCTACAGAATGAAAACATGTTTTCTCCAACTCCACATCTGGCAATGGTTAATATCCAAAATATATGAAGACGTCAAGAAACTAGACATTAACAAACAAAATAATTCAATTTAAAATTGGAGTATGGACCTAGACAGAGAATTCTCAACAGAGGAATCACAAATGGCTGAGAAATACTTAAAGAAATGTTCAACAGGCTTAGCATCAGGGAAATGCAAATCAAAACAATTTTGAGATTCTATCCTATACCTACCAGAATGGCTAGATCAAAAATACAAGTGACACTAGATGGTTTTCAGCGATGCTCTTACCCTGCGAGGGAAAGTCACAAAACACGACAGAATCCACTAACAAGAGTTTTATTAAGACAAGGAGAAAGGGATGGACGTGATCAGGCCTGCTGAAAGGACACATGTGGGAGAAGGGGGTAGGGGGACATGGGCCTGCCTTTTTAAGGGCCACCCTGCATGTGCACACCCAGGCCCATGTGGATACTCCTTGCATGCACGCAGATCACATGGTCACACTGCACATGATTACATGACCACACAGTGCATGGGTTACATAGGACATATGACCCAGAAATGAGTAGGTGGAAATGACTTAGTGTCCTTCCAGGGCATGCATGACCATGGGAGCATGGCTGGAATTCTTATCATCCCAGACTCTGTTTTTATAAAAGATGGCGGATGAGTGGGTATGGGGCATCGTTTCTCCTGAAAACTGCTTCCACCTGACTTGGTGGGTGTCGGTTGGGTCTTGGGGGGAATAGGGAAGGGGGTTTCTGAAATAGACAGGTGTCCTGGGATGGTGGGCTGTTGTCTGCTACCCTGGAGTTGTCCATCTTTTCTGTTTTGGAACTCTTTGGCTGACAGGATACTGGTGAGACAGAAAAAGCTTAGGAAAAAAGAATCATTATTTTTATTTTCTTTGGAGTGTTCCCAGACCAGGTTTGCACTTATCTGAAGTAGATCTGACCTGTCCAGATGGATTTAAGCTGGTTTCTGGAGCTTGGGAAAATTTTTGAACATGTTAAGAAGCAGCCATGAGAAAATTAGTGATCATTGTAGTGTTTAGTACTCTGTTTAATTTTTACCTGAGATAAGCTTTATTAGAGGTAGATTAAGGCACCTGTTTCCTTTATTAATTTAGTATTCAGGAGACACAGGTGATCAATTGCTGAGAGCATTCAATAGTGATAGACTTATATTAGAGTCTGTTTTTGCAGATCCCAGACACTTTTGGGTCTGGTGATGCAAATATCTTTTGATTATTACTGTTCTTTTTTTCTTACCACCTAGATATATCTGATGATCCTATTGCCTTTGGCTCTGTGGTGACCCTATAACAATTAGGTGTGTGGTTAATTAGCAAAGGAAGAGCTTATGAGGTGATTCCTCATTCCTTTGGAACTGGTGACAAAGCAGTGGATCCCAGTGTCCTCTGTGTCACCGTGTATGAAGAGAGATTCTTCTGGGATGGAGGTGAGATAAAAGTTTTTAGATGAGACAGGTGGACCCAGTGAGGAAAGCCCTCAAGTTTAGCAGCTGTGGGGGTTATAAGAATTACCTTGAAGAGTCAGGCCATTTAGGGGAACGGGGTGAAGGCCACTGGCCTGAAGGGGAAAGAAGAACCTGATCCCCAATGTGGATTGGGGGTGGGCAAAGACTGTTAAACCAATATGTATATTTTAAAGGTATCTTGATTTCAAAATTTGGATCCAAGGATATGTTGCTTTGGAAAGGAGGCTCTGCTTTTGTTTCCGCAGCAAGCAAGAGGCTATGGATTTGTTCCAGATTAAGATACATCATGTTTGACCAGCCAAGACCCCCTGAAAGGTCTCTGATGACACCATGGTCCCGATGATCCAACATCCAGAATGGTTTCAAGGCAACTGGTTCAGATAATACAGTCTCATGGACTACTCCATAAAATTTTCTTTGTGTCCCCATAAGAATATAGAGCCCTCATCCATCAGGAATAGTATGAGAAGCTACATGCAAATTCCCAAAATATTGTTTATGAATGTCTATTTATTTATTTTTATTTATTTATTTATTTATTTATTTATTTATTTATTTATTATTTATTTATTTATTTATTGGTTTTTCGAGACAGGGTTTCTCTGTGTAGCTTTGCGCCTTTCCTGGAGCTCACTTGGTAGCCCAGGCTGGCCTCGAACTCACAGAGATCCACCTGGCTCTGCCTCCCGAGTGCTGGGATTAAAGGCGTGCACCACCAATACCCGGCATGAATGTTTATTTAAACATTCATTTAAACCAGGTTGATTATAAATGCAATCTCTTTCTAAAGAAGAAAAAAGGGACAGTACAGATATGATAAGATGAATGGGTAGATTAATGAACCTACTTTTAAAGAGCAAAAAATTGTTTAGAAATGTTTTACATTGCTATGGATTATAGTTTATTGATACAAGTTTAAATTTAATTTTGTTAATCTGTATATATTTTTCTACTCTTGTTTGAGGTACATGTTTATGTAGCTCATTTAGATTGTAATGGATAATTAAAAAATACAGATTAATAATTAGTCTTCTATGATAGTCAAACTTGTAGCCATGATAGTTAAGTTTTCTATGTATACATAGATATATTACAGATAGATAGGTAATCTTCAAACACTTCAAAGACCTACAGAATATGGCATTTAAAATGTTTTTAAAAATTTTGACTTTCTGGACAGTGAGACATGTCTGCTCCTGGCAGCACTGATTTACTTCAGAGAGGAGGATGAGCATTCAAAGATGCTATATATGGACTTTATCTTCTTCTTGGCAAAAATAGCCATTTGGACAGAAACTGTTCTTGCCTGGACTGTTTGATCGACTGGACATGCAGGACCCATAGGAAGGTGACCACTGAACTTTGCTTGGTGAAATGGTCCTTCAGGTTCCTGCTTCACAGAAGAAATACCAGACATTCTACAGGACACAGAGAGAAGTGACTGAGAGACTCTAGGCCTGTGGGCTGAAGACAGATGCCCCAACTTTATGGAGGAACTTTGGATGACTTTCCAGGCAACCAGTTGTCTCTGTCATTCTAGATTTTTGAAAGTTGCTTATAATGCACTTCCTGTTTACTTATGTAATATTATATCCTTTTGAGGTCTTTGATGTAGCTGAAGACTAAAAAACTATAATTTCCTTAGTTATGATAAAAGTTAAGTTATATATGAAACCTTAGACTCACAAATATAGGACAGATAGGATATCTTCTTTAATTTTGCCAAATACAAATAGACTAGATATTGTAACTGTAATTCTTGTTTGATAATTGTTTTGTTATATGTAATTTTACTATGTTAAAGTTAAAACCTTCTTTTTTGAAAAAAAGAAAGGGGAAGTGCTGGGGATGTCTTTCTGTATGCTGTGAATGTGTTGCTCTGATTGATTGATAATTAAAATGCTGATTGGCCAGTAGCCAGCCAGGAAGGATAGTATAGGCACGATAAGGAGAGAGGAGAATTCTGGGAGGTGGAAGTCAGGAGCCGCTGCCAGCCACTGTCATGAGAAGCAAGATGACAAGGCAGAACTGAGAAAAGGTACCAAGCCACGTGGCTAAACATAAATAAGAATTATGGGTTAATTTAAGTGTAAGATCTAGCTAGTGGTAGGCCTGAGTAAATGGCCAAAGAGTTTTAATTAATATAAGCTTCTGTGTGTTTATTTGGGTCTGAGCAGCTGCAGGACTGGCGGGTGAGAGATTTGTCCTGACCATGGGCCAGGTGGGACACAGGAAAACTTCAGCTACAGGTGGGCTGCAGGTAGGCTTTTACAAATTGAGACAGAGCAAGATGATTAGGGTGAAAGTGCTGGTGTAGATAGGACAGAATTTGCCTAGTGTCAGGGGTCCCCTGTGAGGGTGTGAGCTATACTATATGGATTCCCTGCAGTGGGTGGGGTGAGACTTGGCCCTGGAGGGCCACTGTCCTGCCTGCCTGGCCAGCCTGATTATTTCCCTTAGAGATGATGGAGCTATTGGTCTGATGAGACCAGCAGTGGATATTTCCTATAGCATTAGGGAGGTGTGAAGCCTTTAGCATGGGCATTATTTGGCCTGAGTTAGATATGGATTCCCCTTTTGCTGTGAGGAGGCCACGCTTCCTCTAAATAGCAGCTTGGGACAGGAGGATATGAAAAGTATATTTGGAGTCTGTGTAAACATTTAGAGATTGCCCCTATGTCAATTGGAAGGCGCGGGTGGGAGCTATCAGCTCAGCCTGTTGGTTAGTGGTATGTGCGGGTAATGCCTGTGCTTCTGTTACCTGAGTATCTGAAACTATGGCATAGCCCACTTTATGGGTCCCCTCATGTAAAAAGGAGCTGCCATCTGTGTATGTAGCCTGAGGCAATTTGCCCTCCTGTATGTGTGAAGGGTGAGGTAACAGTTCTTCTAAGGTTTCAGTGCAGGAATGAGAAGAATAGTCAGCATTAGGTTAAGGTAAGAGGCTTGAAATATTAAGGGGTGGACAGGTCTGGAAAGTAAATGTGGCATCTTCTAGTAATACCACCTGGAAAGAAATAACCTGGGAGGGAGGTAAAGATTGTAAGCCTTTATAAGTTAAGAGATGGGACAGGTTATGATGAGAGAAGACAGTAATAGGTGACCCAAAGGTTAGTTTCTTTGATTCACGAATAAGGAGTTCAGTGGCTGCTAAAGCACAAATACAGGGTGCCCATCTCTTTGACAGATATGCTACAGGTGCAAAGGAGGGTCCCAGCTGATACCCAAGGGTTCCAAGGGCAAATTCTTCTTTCTCTGCTACATAGAGGGAGAAGGTATGGGTTAGGTCTGGGAGGTGAAGCTCTGAGACCTGGAGAAGAGCCTATTGGAGCTTCTGGAAAGGTTTAGTAACAGGGTGAAGGAGGTGCTCATGTGGGGAGCCCTGAGCTGCCTTGTATAAGGGGCAAGCAAGAGGAGAAAAAGATGGAACCCAAGACCGCAGGAAGCAGCTATTCCTAGGAAAGACAGAATCTCCTGTTTAGTAGAAGGGACTGCAAGAGACTGGATTAGATGCTTTCTATCTACAATAATAGCCTTGTGGGTTGGAGTAATGGTCAGACCCAAATAGGTGATCTAGGGAGTGGACAGCTGAACTTTACAAGGGGATACCCTATAACCTTAGCTGGATAAGAAATTTAGGAGAGCAGAGGTACAAGTTTGGCTAACTTGTAAGGATGAGCTGCAGAATAGAATGTCATCTGTTTTAATACTGTCATACTGTTTTAATTTAGAGTCAGGGAGAGACAGACAGAGCAGGTCAGAGGCCAGAGCCTGACCAAATAGGTGTGGACTGTCCCTGAATCCTTGTAGCAGAACAGTCCAGGTCAGCTGTGTGGACAGATGAGTGTCAGGGTCAGTCCAGGTGAAGGCAAAGATATTTTGAGACTGAAGACTGAGAGGAATAGAAAAGAAGGCATCCTTGAGGTCTAGAACTGAGAAGTGAGAGGTTCCTGAAGGGACAGTAGACAGGAGAGTATAAGGGTTAGGCACTACAGGATGGAGAGGGACCACTGCAGAATTAATAATCCAGAGGTCTTGAACAAGGCAGTAGGTTCCATTAGACTTTTTAACTGCAAGTATGGGGATGTTAGAAGGCGAAGAGTTTGTGTGGAACAGCTTTTCCTGAGAAGGTCAGAAATGATAGGCTTAAGTCCTCTTAGGCTCTGGAGTGAGAGAGGGTACTGAACTTGGGTAATATATCTGGTAGGGTCCTGTAACTGGATAGTAATAGGCGGTTGGTGCCAAGGGATAGATGGGTTCTGGGTGTCCCAGACTTTTGAGTCTACCTGAGAGGCTGACTCAGAAAAGGAACTGTTAGAGTTAGTAGGGTGGCTAGGAGAAGAGGAAGAGGAGCTGTTGGTAAGTCTGGGGAGCAAATGAAATGGATGCTCCTACTTTAGCTAGAAAATCCCTTCCCAATGGAGGCACAGGGCAGGTTGGAACCACTAAGAATGTGTGTGTAAGAGGGATGCCTCTGAAAAAACACTTAAGTTGTGAGGTCTGATGAGGTAGGTAAGGCTGTCCCCCCACCCTGACAATAAGGAGATGAGAAGGAGAAGTAGAGTCCCAATACTCCCTCAGTACAGAATAGGTAGCTCCAGTGTCCAGAAGGAAGGAGATGGGTCTCCCAGATATTATTATTGTGACCCTGGGTTCCCCCTATGAGATGGGAGTGGCTAGGGTAGAACCTGGGCAGTGTCAGTTGTCACTGAAAGACAAGCCTAGAAAGTCAGCCAGAGGGTGGTCCTGATCTGGTGTTGCCATGCTGCTAGGTGCATTAGGACAGTTAGCTGACCAGTGGCCTTTTTGGCAGCATTTTGGGCAAGGCCCTATCAGTGCCCTCCATGGGGCAGTGGTGCAAGCCCAGGCCCAATGGCTGTCTTTCCCGCACTTGAAATAGGGACCCAGCGGCTTTCGGGGAGCTGGTCAGACAGCATGTGCCAGCATCTGTCAGTTCCTTTTTTGGGCTTTTTCATCTCTTCCATGGTACACCTTAAATGCCACCACTAACACTTCTGCCTGTGGAGTCAGAGGACCTCTCTACAAGCGTTTAAGTTTCGCCTTTATGTCAGGGAAGCTCTGTGAGACATAGAGACTTCTTATTAACTAAGAAATCTTATCCTATAGCTTAGGATTTTTCTTACCTTGCTCATATAGCTTAAATTAATTCATTTATTTTAATCTATTTTCTGTCATGTGGCTAATTTACCATATTTCCAACTTCTTGAGAGTCCCACTGGTATCTCCTGTCCATCTCTATCTTTTCCTCTTCCCTTCTTTCCCTGGAAAGTCTTCCTATATCTCCTGCTTAGCTATTGGCTATTCAGCTTTCTATTACACCATTCACAGCATATACATCTTTGCACAGTGTATAAATATCCCACAACACTGTTTTGTGATTTTTCACTGGAGCAGGGACCACGTTCTTAGAGAAAACTGACTCTCCCTCTCACAGCAACTGTCAATAGCCAATAGTTCCTCAATTAAGGATAGGAGTCTGTGCTTGTGCCTACCTCCCCACCTTCAGACATGGATTTTTTTTTCTGGCTTGAGGTTGCACTGGTGGGGTTCATGCTACCACAGCCATCGTGAGCTCCTATGTGCAGCTACAATGCTGTGTCCAGAAGACACTGTGTTCTACATTCTTTCTAGCCTCTTTTCTGCAATCATTTCCATGCCTTTGAAGAAAGAGTGTGATAAGGATACCACATTTGGTACTGAGCACTCCATAGTCTCTTATTCTCTGCACTTTGCCAATTATAGTTCTCTATTGATTATTATCTGCAGAAAAACAGTCTTGAAACCATCTTCTGCAGAACAAATAATTGGTAAAAAATGGTAGGCTGTTGATTCATATCAACCTACCTATTATGGGACTTTCAAATCTACTTTTAATCAGCTTGAAACTTCTGACTCCTATAAGTTATATGCAAATTATATTGTTTATTACCAGTAAATGTGACCCTTTTACAAGTGGTTGTTCTTATTTACCCAATAACTCCTGTATAAATACAAAAAAAAATACTGATTAATTAGAATAGGTGGTAATATATGACATTTGCTTTTATATATGGTAAGAATACCTAAAAATATTTAACCATACAATCATAAATCTCAAGTCTGATGGTCATAAAGGTCATCTCATCCAATCATCCCGTAAGACTTAAGACATATATGCAAGTAAATCCAAGTTATATTAACATACCTGCCCTTTTATTTAAGAAATAGCATGCTTTTATTTGACAAGAAACTGTTTAACCTTTACCAGAAGAAGTAGATGATTTTAGAAAAATATTTTTCATAAATTGAATTAATATTGCTTCAGGAAGAAAGATTAGTATTTAAAAGTAATATATGAAATGAAACATTTATCATTTACTTATTCTATTTGGGGCACCATTTATCAGTTCAGCTCTCCTCATGTGCATGTAAATTTCACTCTTGCCTTTCCCAAAGCATTTGCATCTAATGATGCATGTTACCCTAAGGTCAGGGCCTACTGGAGATCTGAGACATGGTATCAATAGCTGGTTAAGAAACACGGAGTCACTCTTACTGTTTTCAATATATGTCCCTAAAAGTGGATATCAACGTGAGAAAAGTCTGAAATGTTATTTTTTGACTATTTGATTTAACTTACTGTTCTTTTACAACTGCCTTAACACCCTGTCTATCATACCTCCTTAACTTTTAAAACCAGCAAGTTCCTAGGTCACTCACTATGTGAATCTCAGAATACATTTTAAAATGGGATATTGTGCTACTATTTTCTAAACTATTACTCATCAATTTATACTATTTAATAATTAACTTGTATATTATCAAGACTTTTCATTTTTTAATGATAACGTACTCAGACATTAAATTGGAAATTGAATTGTTTAGACTAAGGGTATCCACTTGTTTCCTCAGTCTATATCACGCAGGTTACTGTTCTCATTCTTGGCTATATCATTGCTACTTATACTCAAACGTGACATATAATTTCATGATATAAAGGACATATTGCTGGGTAAGGGGTACCATGCAGGTGTCCAGACATGGAATCAAACTGCAAAGAGATGAGAACGAAGACTCTGTTCAGATTGTCTTCATTAACCTCGATCAGACTTGGGGAGTCTGATGCCAGGCAGTTCATTGTCAACATATTGAAAACACAGCACAACTCTGAAAAAAAGTTTCCAGGCAACTACCATTCCAATTCTAAGTTTCCTGGCAACAATCTTTCCAATTTCAGATGTACAGTCACACTTCAGGTATGACAATTAGAAACTCCTTTACAAAGCACATGTGACTGTGACGGTGGTTCTATAGCTAAAATAGGCTATAGAGTGGTCTCTTACCAATTGCATAGAGACGAGCCGTCTATAAAATACCTGTCATTAACCCTCAGATTAGATGCTATTAACCAGGAGCTAAAGATAAAGGTCTAGGGAGGGAAGAGTTTGGGATTAACATTCTGAGTGTAGTATTCATTCGTCTATAGCACAAACTGTGTGAGGTCTGCTTCCACAGATAGCAAGATCATCACAATATCCACACCCTGCCCCTGAGTGTAAAGCAGGTATTTCTTCCTTTGATGAAACATCCCTTTGTGAATAAGATCCCTGAATTTTCTAGTGATCTGTGGGCTAAAAGACATTTCTTCCCACAAAGCTTCGCATGGGTAAATATTTGTAATCACAGCTCTTGAGATTTAAAATTGTCAATTTGAGATGACCCTAAGCTGCTTAGTCAGCTCCAGGACAGACCAGGTTGAAGAGAGATATATTGACAAAATCAAACCAAACAAGCAAAATACGATATACAATGTGAAAAGATAATCATTCAAATGAATATTACAGATATTTATATGCATGTTAATCAGCTCTCAACCAAATATAGTTGTTTTCTATAAAATGCTCAAAATAAAAATTTTTGTCAAGCTAACATTTAAAGATTTATCCTTAACAAAGTAGATTAAAATCTTAAATTTGTATGCATTCTGGTTTTCAGTGATCAAAGCCTATAATTTCAAAATATTTTATTATTTGATTTAAGACATTTGTTACCAAATGCTGTGATACCCTGTGTATGTGTGAAAACCAGATGTTAGTGTTCTAGGCTACGGACATGACTAGGGTCTAATAGCATGTGCTACTCTTGCATCAAACAGTAGTTGACTCCCAAGCATCCAAATCAGAAGGAAACAACCTTATTGCTTCAACTATAAGGGATCTGAGAGATCTCCTTATCTGGACAGGCATTGACACATGTATAAAATGATATACAAACATACAAGCAGATAAATAATTAAATATATTAAAAAGCATTTTTGTTGTGAAAACAAAATTTAAGAAGTTTAATTTATTTGAAGTATGATGTAAATTCATATTTGTATCTTTCAGGTATTTTTCTTCAGTTTGTAATAAATTATATTATCATATATATGATTTGAAAGAATATATGTGCAACCTGTAATTGGTATGAATTAATGATGGACAATTTAAGTTTTAAAGAGATTACACAAGATATTCTGTACTCATCTTAATTTAATATTTTATATGGAAAAGGTCAGGTATCCTAGTTTACATACTCATAAGAGCAGATGTTCATGAATGGGTAATCGTATGTGTATGTATATAGGTATGCATGTATATTCAGAGGCATAAACAACACAAAATAGAAAGTTATTTTTAAAATATAATATTTCACTCCAATTTTTATTACAGATTTATATATGAATCTATATCATGTATCTATGAACAAACATGTGTTTGTGTGTGCATGCATGTATGTGTGTTCATGTGTTTGCATGCTTATGTATAACTGGAGACTTTTGCCATTGTGGGACTGTCTGAGCGATTTGAAAATCTGAAAACTGGCTGCTAGTCAAGAACTATATAAAACTCCACAGAAGAAAATCTGCAAGAAAATTATCCAAAGCTGTCACAAAAGGTACATACCTTCTCTTAAGACTTTCAAATCCATTATAGGATACCAAAAATGCATTGATAGAAATGTAATTGATTTTTGAGTGTATTATAACCTAAAATTTTGTGTGTATGCAATAAATAAAATTGTTTAGAAAACTATTTTATCAGTATGAATTGAAATAAAACATTCTCATCTTTTTACTTTTCTCAGAAATCCTCAATCTGTCCTAGTTACTTCTCTGTGGCTGTGATAAAACACTGATAAGAATCAGCTAGGAAGAAAATGTTTATTTGGCTTATGCAGTCTACCATTGAGGAAAGTCAAGGTAGAACTCATGGAGAGAAATTGGAGGAATGCTACTTATTGTCTAGCTTTACCTGGCTTGTTGAACTTGATTTCACATAACTCAGGACCACCTGTCTAAAACAGGCATCATCGAAGGGCACTGGGTCTTTCTATATCCATATTAACCAAGAATATATCCCACAGACTGGCCAATGAGCAAATTGATGGGGGCTTTTCCTTCATTTAGATCGCCTCTTCCTAGGTGATTCTATTTATGTTTAGTTGACAGAAACAAACCAGCACAATTGTCTGCTTGTCATCTTGACACAGAAATAAATGCCAATTATACTGTAATATTACCTTTTTGTTTTTCCCCAAGGCCTCATGTTAATATCACAATGTAAAACACTGGACAACTTTGAAAGTACTACAGTCCTTAACCAATTTCAACACTTAAGTTGTTATAACTCTGTCTAAAATATCCAAAGTGTCTTTATTGTTGGCTCTTATAAAATTAAAAGGAAATTAAATACATTCTTAGTTCCAGAGTAAAGAATCAGGGCACATTTACAATCAATTCAAATCAAAGTAGTAATCTAGTAGCACAAATTGAATTCTGCAATTCAATATATGGCATCTGGAAGTCACTCATGATCTTCTGGGCAAGGACAGCTCCATTCCACACCAGCTTTTGTCAGTGGTGGACATCCAACATCCTGACATCTCACATATGCTGGATTTTCTAGCACAACTGAGAGTTCACCTTCATCAATAGTTTCTCATGGTCTCTCTCAGCATCGAGCCTCACTTCTCTCCATGACTAGCTCAGTCCTAGGTTCTCCTTCCAAATGAGAGTGGACCAATGGTCTCTCACAGTAAAAAAGCCTCAGCTCTCCTCCACAATCCCTTCATATTTTCAAATCCAGCTCCACATAAGATTCTTACATATTACCAAATTTGTCTTCTAACTCGAGATGAAGCCTTGGTACTTTCTGGACCACGACTTCTGTGTGCTGACCAAGGGAAAACATTCCCTAGAATATTTTACCTCTTGATTGTCACTACTTAACAACAGCTAATTTTTCAACCCTAGTTAACTATCATTAATATCGATTTTTTCCATGAAGTTCAGGTTTTCCCCTTGTGTAATCTTTTTTTGTTTATGTATTTTTCTTTTTTCTTTTTCTTTTTTCTTTTTTCTTTTATTTTATTTTTTGGAGACAAGGTTTCTCTGTGTAGCCATGGCTGCCTTGAAATTAACTCTGTAGATAAGGCTGGTCTCCAACTCAGAGATCCACCTGCCTCTGCCTCCCTAGAGCGCTTGGATTAAAGGAGAATGCCACCATGGCCGGCTCTTCCATAGATTCTTTTTATATGTTTATTCATTCATTTATTTATTTTACATCTTGACCTAAGCCTCTACTGCCTCCTCTCCTCCCAGTCCCTCCCTCCACCTCCCATTTACCATCCCCTGAATGTACCCCTCCTCCATATTTGCTCAGTATAGGGCATGCCTCCCATGGGCATCAGAAAATCATGGCATATCAAGCTTCCCTAAGACCAAACATCTCCCCCCTGTATTCCGGCTAGGCAAGGCAATCCAGCATTAGTAATAGGTCCCCCAAAGCCAGCCACAGCATTAAGGATGTCTCCTGCTGCCATTACTCAGAACCCCACAAATAGACCAGGCTACACAACTGTCTCATATATACAGAAGGCCTAGGTCAGTCCCATGCAGGCTCCCAGGTTGTTGGTTCAGACTCTGAATTCCCATGAGCCAGGCTAGCCATTTCTATAATTTTTCCTCCAATGTCCCTGACTCCCCTGGCCCCTATAATCCTTTCTTCCTCTCCTCAGCAGGACCCCCTGAGCTAGGCCCAGTGTTTGGCCTGGAGTCTCTGAATCTGCCTCCAGTAGTCACTGGATGAAGGCTCTCTGATGACAACCTGAGTAGTCACCAATCCTATCGCAGGGGACGGCCAGTCGGGCTACGCACCCACTGCTGCCAGGACTCTTAGCTGGGGCCATCCCTGGAGACTCCTGGAAGTTTCCCTTGCGTCAAGCTTCTACCAGACTCTGCGATGCCCCCTTTTCTAGTCATCTCTCTCAGCACTGTCTCCCTCCTCCAAACCCAACGTGAAACCTCAAGTTCTTGTGCCCACCAGTCAACCAGGAAGTATCCTCTATTTACCATGCCCCGAGAGATCCTTGCCTCCCTGGATTCTTAATACAGTGGATCACAAATATTTCCCTGATGAAGTCTTTGAGAAACTCAGATATTCCTCTGAAATGTTAGGTCAGGTTTCCACTTTCCAGCATTTCTCTCAACACTGTTGTCTACATTTCTACAGAATAGTTCCCTAAGCTCCAGCCCCTTAATCGCTTTTCCAAACCAAAGTTCCCCACACTTCCCACAACATAGCATGATCAGGTCTATCCCAGCAATATCAATTATGTATTGTAAGGGCCAAAGGTAACCTGTAAGCCCCACTTGACCACTGACAGATAACTCCCTGGAATGTTGGAGGCTCTTGATTATGAGAGATAACAGACTACATGTTTTCACTCCCCTGAACACGTTTGTTTGACCCAATGCATTGTATGTGCTTGATTGGGAGTTAAAAAACTGAGGATACTACAAAGAATAGGCATCAGGAAAAAAAAAGTCTAACACTCTCAAAGTAAATACCACTTCATGCCCTTTCTTTATTGAACCAGGGTGTAGTGGCTAGGTATGGTACAGGGGAATTGAAAGAAATAGCAGTATGAGGTGGAGAGATAATTCAATATATAAAAATGGTACCAGCCAAGCATAAGGATATTTGTTTGATCTCTATAATCCACATGTAAAATAATATTTTCTCATTTTAATAATGAAAATTAAAAGAATAAAACTGCTTATGATAATCAATGATACCAATACCTTGCAATGTGTGTTAATATTTTGTTCCCCTCTATCTACCCAGAAGTTAGTAAACTATAAAGCAAAGTAGGTAAGGTAACTTTAATTATAGAGATTATTTGCTTTCCTTTCACAAACTGTTAACAGAAAAGTTTTAAGCTGCACTGTGGAACAAGTAACAGTGAAAGATAAATTAAACTATTAAAACCATATTTTCAGGATTCTTTTAGAATGGAAGCTGAGAGTCTTGACAACTACATCAATGAACTTGAATGAGTGAAGTGAACATTTTAACATCTGGTGATGACAGAAACCACATGGTTTGGATCTCAGTGAATGAAAGATGAGGAAGAGGAACAACTAGGTGAGTTGGAGACATGAATCATGGTAAATAAATCAATATCTATGATTTTATGAGCAAGTTAAAATGGGACAGTCGCTGAATTATGTTCTCTAACCTTGTTAGCTCTTTCACTTTTCTTGAGCACACAATAACTATTTAGCTTTAGAATGAAGACAACACCAGCGGGCTAAAAACATCAGAGAATGTGTACAAAGCACAGTCAGCACAGTGACAGACACTGTCAACGAGGGCTTCTCTGCCTTTGTCCACTTTCAAGACCTTGTTGTCTAAGGCATTTTAACCAACCCTGGAAAGAAACATACATACCCTTCTCAGACTTGATGCTTGCTGTCCACCATCACCAATCCAGTTCACCAATGTCACCTGTATTGGCACATTATGTCATCAGAACACATCAGGCTAACTCAGCTCGTATTAGTTCATTCTCAGGACATTTCTTCATGTGTTGTGATAAGTTTCTTTTTTATAATATTGTGTTTTCATTAAAAATAAGACTTCCTCAAAAATATATCACAGACAGTTATGCCAAAATTGTTCTCTTTCTATCATTGAGTGCTCTTTGCTCTTCAGTTTATTTATATTATAGCCACCGATTTGTAGCTCTTCTCACTACAACATACATGAACTGCTTTCTTTTCTTTCTTTCTTTTCTTTTCTGTTTTTTTGTTTTTTTTTGAAACAGAGTTTCCCTGTGTAGCCCTGGCTGTCTTCGAACTCACTCTGTAGAACAGGCTGTCCTTGAACTCACAGAGATCTGCCTGACTCTATCTCCTGAGTGCTGGGATTAAAGGCAGGTGCCACTACTATGTGGCAATAAGTGAACTTTTTTTTTTCTCATATGAACCATTTACTTGTTTGAGTTTACTTCTCGTGGTTAATAACTATGGAAATGTTGCCTTCATATGTTCTGATAGAATACCTCATCTTTTTTTCACAAGACCAGATAAAAATAAGGAGTCAGCTATGAGGAACCATACAGTAACAACATTCATTCTCCTGGGACTAACAGAGGACCCACAAATTCAAAGTCTGCTTTTGAATTTTTTTTTAACTCTTAACTAGACAGAAAGTACTTACATCATTTCTAAAGTTTAGAGCTAATAGTCAGCACCCACAACAGCCCTTCCACAGCTCCTTCAGAGAAACCCCTCTCCCACTGATTTTTATTCTCATCCTGCACGGTCCCTTCCCCCCAGATGCAGAGCCCCAGACATCCCAGGCTGCTCTGCTCCTCTACTAGTTGCCTTTGGAGGTAGGGGCTTTCTTTCTCCCCGAATCTGCCTCAAACTCTTAGCAGCTTTCACAGGTCATGCATTTTCTGGGGAGGAATTTGTCCCTTCTATTTCTTCAGATGTTGGTGTGGGTTTATCTATTGCCTGAGTTTTCATGGGTGTGTTTAGCTTCTTTCGGTTGGATTTTTCCTTCTAGTGCTTTCTGTAAGGTTGGGTTTGTGGATAGGTATTGATTAAATCTGGTTTTCTCATGGAATATTTTGTTTACTCCGCCTATGGTGATTGAGAGTTTTGCTGGATATAATAGTCTAGGTTGGCATCCGTGGTCTCTTAGTGTCTGCATAACATTTGTCCAGGACCTTCTAGCTTTCATAGTCTCTATTGAGAAGTCTGGTGTTATTCTGATGGGTTTGCCTTTATATGTTTCTTGGTCTTTCTCCTTTTAATATTTTTCTTTGTTCTGTATGTTTAATGTTTTGATTATTATGTGGCAAGAGGACTTTCTTTTTGGGTCCAGCCTATTTGGTGTTCTGTAAGCTTCTTGTATCTTCATAGGTATTTCTTTCTTTAGGTTAGGAAAGTTTTCTTCTATGATTTTGTTGAATATATTTTCTGTGCCTTTGAGTTGGTATTCTTCTCCTTCTTCTATCCCTATTATTCTTAGGTTTGGTCTTTTCATGGTGTCCCAGATTTTTTGGACGTTTTGTGTTACGACTTTTTTATCTTTAGTGTTTTCTTTGACTGACGAATCTATTTTCTCTATTGTGTCTTCAGTGTCAGAGATTCTCTGTTCCATCTCTTGTATTCGGTTGGTTATGCTTGTTTCTGTAGTTCCTGTTCGTTTAGTCAGGATTTCTATTCCCAGGATTCCCTCAGCTTGTGTTTTCTTTGTTGTCTCAATTTCTTTTTTCAGATCTTGGAATGTTTCTTTCATCTGTTTAATAATTTTTTCTTGACTTTCTTTGCTTTCTTCCAATTTATTGCTTATTTTTTCTTCTCGCTTCTCTCCATAAGTGAACTTTTAAAGGAACAGATTTTATGTTTACTGTCCATTAGCTATATTTCAAGAATTGAGTCAGACACAATTTTAATATATGAATAATAAGTAGCAAAGGAGGAAAATCATTAACATTTGGTTTTATTTTTATTATTATTTCATACTCAAAATTCATTACAAGAATGAGTCTCGCCAGGCAATGGTGGCATGGGACTTTAATCCCAGCACTCAGGAGGCAGAGACAGTGGATTTCTGTGAATCTGAGGACAGCCTGGTCTACAGAATGAGTTCCAGGACTGTGGGGCATACATGGGCTGCAAAGAGGGTGCCAAAAGAAATTTAGATAAATAGAGCTTAAGCTTTAAGCTGTTTGTGCAGAGAGTGGATACAAATGGTACCAGAGGAAGTTAGTTTAAGCTGTTTATACAGAGAATAGATACAAAGGATGACTAAAAGGAAGTTAGCTTGGGTTGTTTGTATGGAGATTAAAGACAAATGGTGAAAAAGGAAGTTAGCTCAAGTTATTTATGCTAAGATAAGATACTAAAAAGTAGGAGATGGTGTCAGGACATAAACAACTTGTAAATAGGGTGACCTTTAAAATGATTGGTTGGTTCCTTCACCTCCTCCTAGGGTTCTGAGGTTTTCTAGTATAAAAGAGGATTACTGCCTATCAATAAACGAGTTCTTGCTTGACTTGACTCCCCACTGCATCTGATTGTCTCCGGGTAAGAGGGAGGCTGGGGAACAGGCTAGCAGTGTGTACTTGCCTTTCCTCGGTTCCAGGCCACCTCTTCACAGGTGACCTAAGTTCCTGGTGGGGCAGGTCCCCACACAGGACAGCCAGATCTGTTACACAGAGAAACTTCTGTCTTGAAACAAAACAAAAACAAAAACAAAACAAACAAACAATAAAAGAGTGTCTGAAGTTATTTCTTTTCAGTCTTAAATTTAATTACTTTCTAAATTTTGTATACATTTAATTTATATTTTATAAAATAATGCTATTTTTTCTCTTTTATTTTGCATAGAATTCATTGTTAATGCTAGAGTATTGTTTTCTGTCTTGGTTTGTTTATGAGATAGAGTCTCACTATGTAGATCTGGCTGACCTGGAACTCCCTATGTAGATTTAGGCTGGGTTCAATCTCATAAAGATCTGTTTCATTCTGTCTCCCAAGTTCTGATATTAATTATGTTCATCATCACAGCCTGCATGCTATGGTTTTATTAAATTATCTTTAAATATTTCTTTGGAATTTATGGAATTTTTCCCTTTGGATGTGTTAATGCACTTAAATTTTTATGCATTTCTCTACTATTAGGTTATTGGTAATCATAGTAAATCAAATTTGTAATATTGTTTTAAGACTATAGCAATGGAATATGATAGAATTTTCCCAATAATTTATAAAAGAATTGATTGCTAGGTAATTAACCTATACAACATTTCAAGAATAGTTTTACAAGTAAATTTATGGATTTTCTAAATTATATGATGTTCCTTTTTTGTCAGCAAAATACAGATGCTGAGAATATTTCCAACAAAAAAAAACATGTAAAATTCCCACCTAATCTACAGCAAACATCATTTCAGTGGCTATAAAAAAAACTCACAAATCTCAAAAAAACAACAACAACAACAAAAACTAGAATGAGGTTTGAGTTGTAGCTTAATGCTAATGTACTCTTCTAGTGCAGGTGAGGGCTTAGGCTCAGTTCCACGAAAGTACAAAAATGCAAACCAAATGTATGAAGGATGGGCAAGATGATGTGGGAAATAACCTGAAATGTTCTTATTGCCTTAACTGATAGAACAGCCCTGAGTCCAAAGTTGTGAATCAGTTGTAGTGATATTTCTATTTGGGTCAGCCGATAGACTGAGAGAGGAAAAAATAAATTGCTATTTTCATGTCTGGTTTTAGTTTCAGGGGTAGAGAGAAAAGTTTTGACTAAGAACCTAGAATCAGTGTTTGATGGTCATGTTCATTGATTTGTGGTTTG
This sequence comes from Peromyscus nudipes, assembly GCA_902168325.1. Taxonomy (NCBI): domain Eukaryota; kingdom Metazoa; phylum Chordata; class Mammalia; order Rodentia; family Cricetidae; genus Peromyscus; species Peromyscus nudipes. The sequence continues at coordinate 47,112 of CABHPH010153502.1, forward strand.
AATATGGTACTAATTGCAGAAACATGAAAGCCATACACTCAGAAGCCAAAGAACAAGAAAGGAATTATTAAAACTTTTGTGGTGCATGGCTAAAGTGAAAGAACTCACCTGTCCAGCCACATTCCATCAACAAGAGCATAGTGGACTACACATTGTTGTTAAAATCAAGTCTCAAAATTCAAATTACAAATTGTGTGAAGAAAGACTAAAACATTTCAGTAGCCAAGTTAGAATTTTTAGGAAATTGTCCACTTGAACTTTGTGTTCAAATAGAAAGCATGTCTTGACAAAATTGTAAGAATTTGACAGAACATAATTTGAAACCAATATCATATTGATAATAAAGCTAACAATGAAAGAGAGATGTTGGAAAGACATTCAAGAAAATGGGGTTACCTAAATAAAATGAATGCATGAGCTTTTTCCTAATTTTTTTAAACTTAAAATATAAGCGCATTTTTCCCCTTCCATTTCTTCCTCTCACACATCCTCCCCTACCTGTTCTTATCAAATTCACAGTCTCCTTTTCATTCCTTAATATTGTTACACACACATATACACACACACATATGCACACATGTATATCAATACCGTGAACCTCTTTAAATATGGAAATATCATGGGAGTTACTACTTCAGAAATCATGCAGTGTCTCATCAATACACTTTGGCTAACTGAACCTGACATTATGACATAATTCATCATTACCTTAGTTTGATGAAGCAAGTTGTGACATCAGCGCTCATCAAACTAAGGTAATCTTTAAGGGTTCACTAGATCTATGAGATTTGAAAGTATTTGACAGCATAGAAGATAGTAAATATTCTTATGATTAATTTTAAAGTTTTCATACTTGGCACTGTAAATAGTCCTCAGCAGCTCCTGAGTTCTTTATTCATACTTTTCCTGATCTCGCTGGCTTAGTTTCCTTATAAACAGATTTCTGAATAACTTTCTTATTTCTAAAAGACATGGTTCTGTTGTCTCATCAATTGGAATTTCTTTGATTAATAATGGAATAGTTAATAGACAAATGAAATGTCTATGATCACTACAAAATGATGTAAAAGACATATGTGTTTCTGCTCCAGCCTTGTAGTTCAAGTTGCCTGGCTGTTCTCCGTATCCTAGGTACCATATGTTTCCTGGGCAACTAACCAGGGATTTACCTACAGGAGAGAACCAGAAGCTTGTATGTTATTTTATTATCTTTAGCATTGTACAACATCTTCTGAAATCTTCTTTCATGTCTGTCTGATGTTTATTACCCTCCAAACTACATCTCAATCAACTCCAAATAAAACAATATCAACATATTTCTCTTA
>CABHPH010153503.1:0-46217 GCA_902168325.1 Peromyscus nudipes
ATCAGTTACTGGATGAAGGTTTTCTGATGACAGTTGGGGTAGTCACCAATCTGATCACAGGAGATGGCAAGTTCAGGCTACCGATCCACTATTGCTAGGCATCTTAGCTGGGGTCATTCTTGTGGATTTGTGGGAGTTTCCCTTACATCAGGTTTCTGCCTGTCCCTGACGAGCCCTCCTGCTTCCAGTCATCTCCTTCAGCACTCTCCGCCTCCATCTACCCCCCAACCCAATCCCTCAAGTTCCCATCCCCACCCACTAGATCTCTTTGATTTTCCCTTCCAGGGAGATCCATGTTACCTAGCCTTTCTGGTCTGTGGGTTGTAGCATGGTTATCCTTTACTTTACAGCTAATATCCACTTATGAGTGAGTACATACCATGTTTGTCTTTCTAGATCTGAGTTACCTCACTCAGGGTGATCTTTTTCTAGTTCCATCCATTTGCCTGCAAATTTCCTGATGTCATTGTTCTTAACAGCTGATTAGTACTCCATTGTGTAAATGTACCACGTTTTCTTTATCCATTCTTTGGTTGAGGAACACCTAGGTTGTTTCCAGGTTCTGGCTATTACAAATAAAGCTGCTATGGAGATAATTGAACAAGTGTCCTTGTGATATGATTGAGCATCCTTTAGGTATAGGCCCAAGAGCGGTATAGCTAGATTTTGAGATAGATTGATTCCCAGTTTTCTGAGAAACCACCATATTGATTTCCAAAGTAGCTGTACAAGTTTGCACTCCCACCAGCAGTGGAGGAGAGTTCCCCTTGCTCCACATCCTCTCCAACATAAGCTGTCATTTGTGTTTTTGATCTTAGCCATTTTCACAGGTGTAAGATAGAATGTCAGAGTCATTTTGATTTGCATTTCACTGATGGCTAAGGATATTGAACACTTTTTTAAGTGTTTCTCTGACATTTGAGATTCTTCTGTTCAGAATCCTGTTTAGGTCTGTACCCCATTTTAAAATGGATTGTTTGATATTTTTATGTCTAGTTTCTTGAGATCTTTATATATTTTGGAGATCAGCCCTCTGTCAGATGTGTGGTTGGTGAAGATCTTTTCCGGTTCTGTAGGCTGCCATTTTGTCCTATGCCTTACAAAAGCTTTTCAGTTTCATGAGGTCACATTTATTGTCGATCTTTGGGTCTGCACCACTGGTGTTATTTTCAGGAAGTGGTCCCCCATGCCAATGCATTCAAGGCTACTCCTCCATTTTCTCTTCTATCAGGTTCAGTGTAACTAGATTTATGTTGAGGTTTTGATCTACTTGGACTTGAGTTTTGTGCAGGGTGATAGGTATGGATCTGTTTTCTACATACCAATGTCCAGTTATGCCAGCACCGTTTGTTGAAGATATTTTCTTTTCCCCATTGTATAACTTTGGGGACTCACGCAGTCTGTGATGCTGCCTCAGGCCTTGATGTCCTCGGGCTTTACTGCCCAAAGCGCCCCACTGATGTGACTGACATGTGTAACCACCTGAGGCCATGTCGAGGCTCATGGCCTGTGCAGCAGGTGTGTTTCTTGTATGCAGCAGAGGGATGGATCCTGTTTTCACATCCATTCTTTTAGCCTGTGTCTTTTTATTGGTGAATTGAGTCCATTGATACTGAGAGATATAAATGACCAATGATTGTTAATTCTTGTTATTTGTTGTTGTTGATGGTGGTGGTGGTGGTGGTGATGATGGTGGTGGTGGTGGTGTCGGTGGTGGTGTTGGTGTTGGCGGTGGTGGTGGTGATGATGGTGGTGGTGGTGGCGGTGATGGTGGTGGCAGTGGTAGTGGTGGTAGTAGATGTTCATATGTTGAACCATCCCTGCATCTCTGGGATGAAGCCCACTTGATCATGGTAGGATGATCTTTTTGATGTATTCTTGGATTCGATTTGCCAGGAGTCCACATAGATCTCAGGCTTTACCTGAGGTAGCAGCATGGACCACAGACACCAATATGGCCTCCAGTGGCATCATGGGCAACAGTGGTTCTTCGAGGAGTTCAATCCAGAAAGTGAAACTTTTCTCATCTCAGGCCTCCATGGTTGCCCAGAGCCAGGGGGATCCCCCGCAGTCAGGCAGCAGGCAGCAGATTTTGGTACTGAGTCTGCATCTGCTGAAGTTCTAGGCTGTTCTACACCATCCCACCAATCCTAGTGGGCAAAGACAGCAAGTTGATCTTAGCCCTCTCTCTCACCTGTCCCTGCCATCACATCTCTAGTTCCAGTCCCTCCCTAGGGCACACACCATCATATATTTGTTCTTTGTGGTGGTGCCCACCACCGCCCCAGCCTGCAAGCTTGCTTTCTAACAGTACCCAAGACCGCCTGCCCAGGAATAGCACTACCCGCAAGGGCTGGGCCCTCCCGCATTGGTCACTAGTTAAGAAAATGTCCTGCAGCCTTCCCTGCTTCTGGCTGATCTTCTGGAGGCATTTTCTCAGTTGAGGTTCTCTCATCTCAAATGACTCTAACACATGTCAAGTTGACATAAAACCAGCCAGCGCAAGCCATGCAGGCCCATCCAGGTTACCGTGTGCGAGCATGCCACCAACGGAGCCTGTAGGACTGTATGAGGGCAGTCAATTAGCACAAGGGCTTGCCTCCACAAACAAGGATACATCCAAAGCAGTGGCTCCAGCACGGGACTCTCAGGTTGAGGAAAGAGGGCCCCCATTTCATTCAGACCCCATCAGGGAAGAAACGAAGTGGTTATCAGTGCCAGAATGTTTTACAGAACTACTTATCTGAGAAAGCTGGGCACTATAAGGGAGGTCTTCTCAAACCCAGGAGACCCACTAGCAGGCTTAGGAATCTTCTGCTTCCATTACCGATTTCCTGTTTGAGTTACAGACCCTCCTCTCACTCTGAGCACCTAGGCTTGTAGTTAGTTGTTAATTGATTTTCCACTCTCTGCACAATGGAGTGACAGGTTTGATGGGTGCAATTAAAACCACCTGCTGCAGATTACTCGTTTCTTCTGTTATGGGACAACTGTTTCTGGTTTAAGACTTTTTAATGCATTGTGGAATAGAAAGGGGAAGGAAAGCAGGTCGCCCTTGCTGGGTAACAGATTTTGATTTACCAGATTACTGGTTTTTGGTTTTTTGTTTTGTTTTTAAAAAGAACCTCTTCTGGTCTGGCCACTTTGCTTCCAAACAGCAGGATGCAAAAACTGAATTACAGTGATACCACAGATTATTGTCTATATGCTCAATAGCTAAGTCAATGAACTGTGAATCAATCAGCCATGAAAAATTTTGTAGAAAATAACGCAAGTGATACTTGATTTTGTAAATTTGTCCATTGCCCTATCTCTCAGTGTCCTGTTTTGAAAGCCATATGCCCCTAAACACAATTTGAATTAACACGGTGAACCAATCACGAAATAAAATGTACCATTGTCAGCACTTTAAGTGAGCATCAGTGGTCTTAAATGCATTCACAGGGCTGTGCATCCACCAGCACCATCCCTCTGGAACACGGTTCTTCTTCCCATACTGAAAACTCCATACTTATTCAGTAATGCTTCCCATCCTCTACCCACCCCCCAGCTCCTGATGAACAGTTCTCTGTTTTCATTCTCTAGAGGATGAACTATTCAAGGTACTCGATATAAACAGGACCATCTTCTATCTGTGTTACTGTACCTGGCTCATTTCACACAGCACAGTGCCTTCAAGTTTTGTACACATTGCAACCTATACTAAAATGTCCTTCCTTTACAAAGCTGATTAATATCCCATTGTTTGTATACACATTGTGTTTTCCAACTTACCCATCAGTAGACATTTGGATTGCTTCTACCATCTGACTACTGTGAATAATGATACTTTCAATGAATATACAAATTTGAGTATCTCATTTTTTTAATTATGAATGTGATTACTCATATCTCATTCTTTTTGGTGTTATGATGAATGGAATTCTTACCTTAGCTTCCCTTTTGGATTGTTAAAGATAGAAAGACAACTTTTTTTAATGTTAGATTTGTATCCTGCAACTTGGCTGAATGCTTTTAAAAATCATAGAATCTTCACCTAATTCTCTCTGTGGAACATGCTATCCTGCTAAAGGACAACATAAAGCTATGTATACACAATGATCTTAATTTATTAAATGGCAACATTTGATTTAACATCAGTAAATTCCAACAAAATGCTCAGATGACATACAACTCTGAACTGTTCTTCTATAAATAATTCTAAAACACAGAGTAGAAAAACCTTTGAAATGTTCCTGTCTGTGGCCATTTGAATGAGAATGGTCCCTATAGGCCCATATATTTAAATGTTTAGTTTGTAGTTTGTAGAACTGTTTGGGAATGATTAGGAGGTATGGCCCTGTTGGAGGAGGTGTGTCACTGAAGGTGGGCTTTGAGGTTTCAAAAGCAAACTCCATTCCCAGTTATTCCTTCTCTCTCTCTCTCTCTCTCTCTCTCTCTCTCTCTCTCTCTCTCATCAGATGTCAGCTCTCAGCTACTGCTCTAGCACCAGGCCTGCCTGCTGCCATGCTCTTCCACATGATGGTCATGCACTCTGACCCTCTGGACCATGAGCCCAGATAATAAGCTTTGTGTTATAAGATGCCTTCCTCATGGTGTCTCTTCACAGACACCATCTGTATTATCATAATCAGAGTTTTTCATCCAGTGTTTGAAACCAGACAGAAAATGGTAAAGAATATAAAATTGTCTCTTTGCCAACTAGAAATAGATACTCAAGAGCTTACCCCAGATCATGCACTGTTCTCCAGAGCACTACCCAGACAGTTTTAGAAGGGCATGTTTGTTTTAGAGTAAAGACACACTTGCTGAATTATTTTACTAATAGTACCATCTTGTAAATTAGACCGAGGAAACCTGAGTGTTGGATTTTGATTTGAAGATTTTAATGTTTAAATACTATATGCACTCCATAAAAATAGATTTGACAAATCAAAAAGTAGGTTCCTATTGTCTCAAACAGTAACAGAGATAAAAAATAGCAAATCAGAGTGGACTAAATAAATCTGTAACAGGTTACAAAGGCATTATCATCATGAATAATGATACCCAAGGCCAAGTTTACAAACAAAGCCATTTCTTGCTATTATTTGTTAAAGTAAAGAAAGAACCAGCCATAGCTTTGGACGTAGCAACAACATAGTAGTCTCCGGTTTGTAGCACAACCATTCTAGGTAGCAGAGGGGATCAGTAAAGCAGATCTTCCACTGCCACAGCACAAGCCAATAAAGAATAAGAAAAATCACCACAGCATCTAGACGATATTATCTTTACATAGCTTCCTCGGGAACACACATATGTAAAGTTCTGCCTCTGAGGTATAATAAACGTAACTTTTCTGGTATTTAGACTGTTGATAGAGCATTTGCAGAAAATATTTACTAAAGTCTGATGAAACCCACATGCTCTGCCACAGTTGCTCACTGAAGTCCACTGGGGTGGCCCTTAGGCACTGAACTTCTCATCTCTTGTTCCGTCATTCCCTCCGCATTCCATCTGCGGCTCCTCGATTTTATAAACTCTCTCATTGCTTCTGTTCCCTGTAGCAAGTGAATAATGCATGCAATAAGAAGAGTCTAAAATTGGATGTTAAAAGTCCAATGCGCTTTCTCCTGAGGTTTCTTGGGTAATTTTACCAGGCCTTGTGTTTTCCTTTGACTCAGCAGATATGTCCAGAAGTCACCACCATTTGGAAGTCCTTTTAACTTTACGTGCTTTAAAAATAATTTCAAACTAAGCTTTGAATTCAATGCGAGTTGAGTTTGATACTTTTGCTTTGTTACAGGGGTGTGTGTGTGTGTGTGTGTGTGTGTGTGTGTGTGTGTGTGTACCCAAGTTGTCTACATCTGCCTTGGGTGTGTTTGTATTTGAAAAGGAGCATTGCCAACAATCATTGGGAGCAAATTCATTCAGCTGCTTGGGGAAAATGCTAGTGGGTGGAATGCCTTGGATTTGTTGAAATTTATTTCCAGTGAAAATACATACTTGCACACGTTTGAATAAGCCAAAGCCTCCATATGCCTGTGAACAGACTGATTTGAGAGGCATAGAATTGTTCCTCCACTTCCTTTCTTACTAAGCAAGTGTGGGGAGAGGGCACATGTGCACTCCGCGGTAGAAAATGCACATTCAGAAAAGCATGATGTTCTCCCTCCCCTTCTGTCTCCTCTAACCCATGCTCTTCATGGTGTGTGTGTTTGGTGTGCAGCCTAAATATGAAATAAATGTCTTTCTCCAAGAGGCGCATTGCTGTGTGTGTGGAGGCTGCCACTCCACTGCAGAACCAGACCTGGTCTCTGGTCCTTGGGACAATTACAAGAATTAAGTGTTTGGGAGTCACGTTCTCTCCACTCATGTACTTCCGGAGTTGCACTGACATTTGGCATCTATCAGCCATACAAGGATCTTTATGTGTTTTCTAGTTCTGTGTTCTGGAGAATTAACAAGAAGTGTTTGCTCTGGTTCGAGTCTGTGCACTTCATTACTCTTTAGTGATGTTTTTATCATCCAGAAACTTAGGATACCGATTTCCTTTTCTTTTTTTTTTTTTTCAAGGTTTGAGCAGGCTTTTATAACCGCTCTCATCAGTAGTGTGGCAAGAACGAAAGACAGTTATTTCTGGATAGCTCTTCAAGACCAAAACAGTACAGGAGAATACACTTGGAAGACGGTGGGACAAAGGGCTGAGCCGGTGCTGTATACACACTGGAACACACATCAACCCAGTGAGTAGTCCCCTGCAACACCAGCTCACCCCACCCCACCCTGCAAATCTGTTTCCTTGGCCCCAAGTTCCCTCTACCCTTTGGTCACTTCCTTTAGCTCTCCCTTAATGTTTCGTTAATGCCTCGTGTAACTAAAGTGATCACAACAGATCTACATGGAGTAACATAGGGTGTCCATTTCAAAGTTCCTATTTATCCTGTGATGTTTTTAGGGATGCAGCTACTGTTGGAGACCACACTTGCCTTAGTTATCAGAAAGTTCTGCCTTCCTTATGTCTTTCCCTATAGATCCTCCTCCTGGTCAGTGAATTAAGGAGCTTAACCAGTCTAGAATAATCCAGGTACAAGGAATGAGCCGTCTAACCAGTTCACAGGTGTTGCCACATGGCATCTTTGGGGAATGTAGGCCCATTACTGGAATGCTGTTCTTTTGGGTCTTCATGGATTCCTGAAGTTCTGTTATCAAAACCATCAGCCCTATTAGTTCATCCTAACACGTGCAGCTCTGGGGCCCAGTGCACAGATCTGTGCCTGGCTGGCCAATTTCAGAGAAGCTCATGGCTTGAACCACAAACTAAAGCAGAACCAGTGTAAGAATAAGCTTCAGGTTCTGAGGGAGCTTAGGTTGACAGCCTAGACTGCTCATTCCTTCTCTATTGTAGCATAAACACCTTTGGAAGCCTCGGTCCCTTTCTTGTCTGTGTTGTTCCGTCAATACAAAGGAGGCAGTAAAGGAAATGTGTGAGAAGGCTCAGGCTCTTTTCTCTCAGAAGGTCCCAGGATCTTTGTAGAAATCCGTCTATACATCTGGATACCAAGCTAAAGAGAGTTTTCACTAAACTGAAGAGGGTTGATTACTAGTGAAGTCTGAAACACCTCAAGGCAGGTGTTATACAACATGCCTGTGATCCCAGCACTCAGAGGAAGGCTGAAGCAGGAAAATCATGAGTTGGAGGCTAGCCTGGGCTATATGGGAAGCTGGTGGTCAGCGTGGACTAATGTGGTGGTTTGAAAGAAAATGGCCCCCATAGGAAGTGGCACTATTAGGATGTGTGGCTTTGTTGGAGTAGGTGTGGCCTTCTTGGAGGAAGTGTGTCACTGTGGGGGTGGGCTTTGAGGTCTCCTTTGCTCAAGCTACGCCAAGTGAAACAGTTCACTTCCTGTTGCCTGTGGATCAAGATGTAGAACTCTCAGCTCCTTCTCCAGCACCATGTCTGCCACCATGTCCCACCATATCCCACCATCTGAAACTGTAAGCCACTCAATTAATATTTTCCTTTTTAAGAGTTGCTGTGGTCATGGTCTCTCTTCACACTAATATAAACCCTAAGTAAGACAGCTCCATAGAGACCATGTCTTAAAAAGCCACACAAATTTACTTTGGTTTTGTTTTTATAGTGGTGTGTGTGTGTGTGTGTGTGTGTGTGTGTGTGTGTGTGTGTGTGCATGTGTGCTCAAGTGTTCCATAGAGCATGTATAGCAGTCAAAGGACAACTTTTGGAAGATCATGCAGGTCCCAGGTTGTCAGGCTTGGCAACAGATGCTATTATCTACTGAGCCATCTTACCAACCCATCTTTTTTTTCCTTCTATAAAAGTCTAGTCCAAAATTAATTCCTAATTTCAACTCCAGAAAATGATAGGCAAAGTGTCTATGGTTTATATCTGTTGTTTTTTTTTTTTTCAGTAATTCTCACTATGGATAACATGACTATGTGCCATGAGTTTCCCTGACAAGTTCCAATCTTTGTCTATTGCCTTGCAGCAACTAACCACACTGGTTTTCACTCTGGCATTTTCTGTTGGGATGAATCTCTATGAATTACATAGATGCTCTAAGAAAAGGGAAGCACAGGAAGGAAAATACAGAGGTCTTCTCCTCACCTCCCAACACCAACGCTTCCACTGATAACTGGTGTCTTCCCATTGGTTTGTGTGTGTGTTTACAGCCTTTTATTTTGTTTTATATTTTGAGTATGAGTATTTTGCCTGCATGTGTGTCTTTGGGGGTCTCTGCAAACACCACAGCTGGCAGTGTCAATCCACAAGAGGCAAGATGGCAGTTCAGTTCATCATGACTCAGTAGCCGGTGTTGGGTTCAAACTTCAAGAGTCTAACCTTGAGTAGTTTATTTTAGGTATATTTAAGCACAGAAAAATTTGGAAAAAAGTTTCCTGGTGATAATTGACTCAATCCCATGTCCACAACAAAGATTAAGACATGATGACACCAAAACTCTTTGTAAAGTATAAGTGACATCTTCCAAAAAGATGGATTCTATGCATTAACTGAGTAAACACATTCAAGATACAGGTCTGGGGAAGGATCCAGTGTGGCCTGGCCAGGCAGATAATGCAAGGTCACCAGGATATTAACCATATCCACTTCCAGACTTCTGGGTGGAAAATAGGTTATATATCTCCCCCTTTGAAGAGACAGCCCTGTGTGTTTAATATTCTGGTTCTGTGAACACAAGGACCTACATGCTTCCTACACATGTCGGTGCATCACTTGTATGCATGGTACCCACAGAAGCCAGAAAAGGGTGTCAGATCCCCTGTTACTGAAGTTACAGATGGCTGTGAGCCAACACATGGGTGCTGGGACTTGAACCCAGGGCCTATGGAACAGCAATCAATCCTCTTAAGCATAGAGTCATCTCTCCAGTTCCAGTCTTTTATTTTTTAACTCACTGTCTCTCCTGGAGAACTTTCTATATTGATATTTATAAGTCAAAGCTTTTAACAATTCAATAGATACTAGTTTCCAACATATCAATTTTTTGAAAGACATACTCATTCAAGCCACGGCAATAGAAACACACGAGATGAGTGTTGTATGAAATACAAAATAAAGTACTCTTTCTTTTCTTTAAGATTTATCTATTTATTATGTATGTAGTGCTCTGCTTGCTTGCATGTATGCCTGCAGGCCAGAAGAGGGCACCAGATCTCACTATAGATGGTTGTGAGCCACCATGCCGTTGCTGGGAATTGAACTCAGGACCTCTGGAAGAGCAGCCAGTTCTCTCAACCTCTAAGTCATGTTAGCTCCATGGTTTAAATACCTGTACTTTCTGAAAAGTGCCAGTTCCCAACCCAGCATGTAAGAAGCTCAGAAGTGGCCATGCCATCCTAATAACAATTAAAAGCTGAACACTTCTAAGGATTCTTAGATCCATCAGAAAAGATAGATCAGAGTAGAGGGCAAAGGCCGACCCCCTAAACCAGAGATTTTTCAACCTTTCACAGGGGTCATCTATGACCATTGGAAAACATAGATATTTGCATTATGATTCATAATGGTAGCAAAATGATAATTATGAAGTAGCAAAGAAAATAATTTTCTGATTCGGGGGTCACTACAACATGAGGAACTATATTAAGGGTCGCAGCATTAGGAAGGTTAAACTAAAGAGATAGACAGACAACAGAATCTCAACCTCCTGGGACAGAAACTCACAAGCAGAATCCTCCCCAAGGCCCAGGACTGAGACAGGAAAGCTCCAAATACACCTTTGAAATTACTGAAGGCTGGGTGAGGGTACCCTGAGAGAGCCTACCCTCCAGGAGGGCCTCGTCACAGGGGGCTCCCCTACTTCTGTGAGCTCTGCTTCCGGGAGCAATGTTAGAGTCTCACAGCGAGTGTTGGGAAAATTTCCTTATGGTTCCAGCAGACACAGAAGTGAGAATCTTCGGCCCTTGACAAAGCAGAAAAGGCTGTTTGGGGAGGAACGGTGGTGTCCAGGGCTAGCCTTCTCCAGCCATTTTGTCCCCATGAGGGGGGAAAAGCCCTCACAGTTGAATACCACAAACCAAAAACATTAAGATCAGGGTCACGGGGTGTGGAGCACACACCTCCATGACACTTGACCTCACAATGTTCACCAGCTTCCTTTTACCAAGTGCATCACATCCAGCTGCAGCAGAAATACTGTCACAGGCTTAAAATGCAAAGTGTGCTGGCTGAAGAAACCGAACCAGCATCAGAACCAGTGATGTGGCAAGAAGGTTGTAATTATCAAGCAACCTTGAAATTATCATTAATATCCTGAAGGCTTTAATGGAAAGAGAGATGGGCATTCTGAGGAAAAAGCCAAGACAGCAAATGCAAGACCCGAAGTATTCTAACAGAATTGAAGGGTGCCTGTGGCTTATCGGTACCCTGCACTTGCTGAGGAAGAGAGCCCTACACTCCAGACTATGACATAGAAACTTGAAAATCTGAGAAACTGAAAGAAAAAGAGCAAAGTAGCCAAGAACTGTGGGATAATTAAAACATATTTAAATGTGTTCATGGGAAAAACAAAAGGATGGGGAAGAGAGAAAGGAGCAGGGCGATCCTCCGACAATGAGTGTCCCCAAACCAGAGACTCTAGAAGCTCAGAGAACACCAAGCAAGATAAGTGCCCTCCCGCTGAAAAACTACAGCTATGCATATCATTTTCCTTCTTTGTTTCTTTCTTTCTTTTATCGAAAATTAGATCTATTTTTCATACATTGTGTCTTGATTATAGTTCCCCTCCCTCTACTTCTCCTGGTTCCTCCCCACCTCCCCTTCTATTCATATGCACCCCCTTTCTGTCTCTCATTAGAAAGCACACAGGCCTCTAAAGGATAAAAATAAATAAAACAAGATAAGACAAAAGCAAACACATCGGAAAAGGACAAGACAAGACAAGAAGGAAAAGAGCCCAGCAAAGGTGCAAGAAACACATATAGAACCAGAGACCCGTTCATTCTCACACTCGGGAATCCCATAAAAGCATAAAACCAGCAACCAGAATAAGTACACAAAGGACCTGTAGGTAAAATAAAAGAGAAACATAAATAATTTTTAAAGAAGACAAAAAAAAAAAAAAAGCCCAACATGATGTTATGGGACAAGGAACTTCCAAGATGCCATTGCGTTCATTTGCTGTTGGCCATCTACTGCTGGACATGTAGCCCACACTTATGAGTAGTTTGTTTCCCCAGCGAGACTCTCTTGGAAAAAACTAAAGTTCCATTTGCAAGTGGCTATTGATTGGAGACAGCTTCTGGGTTAGGGATGGGGGCATGTGTCCACTTCTCCTTTCAGCTCTAGAACTCTCTCTGGTGTAGACCCATGAGCCTTGTGCATGCTGAGTCGGCTCTATGAGTTCATATGTGTGTTCACGAGGCCTTGTTTCCTTGGTGTCCTCCATCCCCTCTGGCTCTTACATTCTTTCTGCCTCCTCTTCTGTGGGTCCCTGAACCCTGAGGGGAGGAATTTGATGAAGGTGTCCCATGTAGGGCTGAGTGTTCAAGGTCTGGCTGTGGGTCTCTGTATTTGTTCCCATCTGCTCTAGGAGGAAGCCTCTCCTGATGATGGCTGAACAAGGTGCTGATGTATGAGTATAGCGTAGGATTTTATTGCTACGTTCCTTTAGTTGAACAGTAGTATTTGGTTTTACCCTAGGTCCCTGAGCTATCTAGTCTCAGGTTCTTGGTCACAGTGTTGAGTATGATTTCTCTCTCATTGGGTGGGCCTGGAGTCAAATCAGATATTGGTTGGTTAGTCCCACAAGCTTTGGGCCACCATTGCACTAGTATATATTGTATTTCAAAGGGTTTGTGGATGGATTGCTATTTCTCCTTCTCTTTTGGTAGTGTGCAGAGTACCTTCCAGTACCAAGAACACTAACTCGCAGTGGTGAAAGCTCTCTGTAGGCACCAGCTTGACCTCTCCATGCTCAGTGAGTTGTGTGAGAATTGTCTCCAGCAATGGGGCCTTGATGTCAATTTGTGGAGGGCAACCTATAGTCTTGGCAACAGCCTGCATTGTTTGGGGATAACCATAGAAACCATTTGGTCAACAACTCAATTAGATATAACTGATTCTCAGTACTGGAAGGTTCATTTGATGACAAGAATGTCCAAATGGGGCTCTATCTCCCCCATTATTTGGAGACGTCATCTAGATTGTCATATATATATATATATATATATATATATATATATATATATATATATATGCAAATCTTCTACTGTATTGAGCTTTCATACTACTCTTCAAATGGCCCTTCATTTTAGCTGTCTTTCCCTGTATTCCCTCCCTGATCCTCATCCTCTCCCCTCTCCCTGTCTGCTTGATCAGTCTATTCCAGCCCTATCCCCACCCCCCCGCCCCTGACTTCTATTCATAGCTATCTCTTCTATTTCCCTTTCCTAGGGAAATCTATCTGTTCCCTGCCCCCTTACTCTATTCCTAACCTCTGTAGTTCTATGGATTGTAGCTTGGTTATCATTGATTTAACTGACCTAACAGCTAATATCTACATATAAGCAAATACATATGGTATTTGTCTTTCTGGGTCTCACTCAGGATGATTTTTTGTAGTTCCATCCATTTACCTACAAATTTCGTGATATCATTTTTAACAGCTGAGTAATATTCCATTGTGTAAATATCACATTTTCTTTATCCATTCTTCTGTTGAGGAATGTCTAGGTTGTTTCCAGTTTCTGGGTATTATGAATAGAGCAGCAATGAACATGGTTAGGCAAGTGTCTCTGTGATAGAATGAAGTGTCCCTTGAGTATATGCCCAAGAGTGAAATAGCTGGATCTTGAGGTAGACAGATTCCCATCTTTCTGAGGAACCACTACACTGATTTCCATAGCATTTGTACAAGCTTGCATTCCCACCAGCAATGGAGGAGTGTTCCCCTTACTCCACATCCTCCCCAGCATGAGCAGTCATTTGTTTCACTGATCTTGGCCATTCTGACAGGTGTAAGATGAAATCTCAAAGTAGTTTTGATTTCATTTCCCAGATGACTAAGGATTTACACATATCATTTTCAAACTTCAGACAAATAAAAGACAAAGGAGCCAGAGTATGAAAGCCCCTTCCATGCACTGGAGCAAAGATAAGAATTACTTCTGACTTCTCAGGAACCATGCAGGCAAAACGAGAGTCTGTGAAATATCGGTGATGAAGGTGGGAGGGAGCCCACTAAGCATTCTATTCTCTGTGAAATTATCCCCTAAATTGAAGGAGAACTATTTTTATAAGACAAAAATTGAAGGACATTTTGCCAGTTGGCCTTGCCTGGCAAGGAAAATGATGGAGAAATGCAGACCTGCATTTTCTCCTGTATAAATGAAGTGCCTAACAGGGATGGGAGGGACTCTGGGTGATGGCCATGTGTCACTATAAGCTCATTAGTTGTGACAAATGTGCCCTGTACCAGTGAGAGAGAGTTTGCAGGTAGCAGGGAAGGGGTTGTATGAGAACATTCTCCGTCCCATTTAACTCTCTGTAGACCTAAAACTACTATTCTAAAAGTTTAGTCATTTTTTAAATTCTGCTTTTTAAAGATGCATGTAAAGTGACATTACAACTGCCAATGTGTGTGTGTGTGTGTGTGTGTGTGTGTGTGTGTAAGCATCAGTTTAAGAAACCTGTATGGAGACTGCTGACTCGCCACAGCTCAGAGACAGGAAGCGCCACAGCCCGTGCGGCAGGACAGTCTCCTTGTTCTGCACTCTGAACGCCACGGTATGACAGAGAACGGCAGCGCAGCTTTGTGTGACTGTGCTGTTAAGAGGGAACCACTCGGGATCGTGTCTGTAGCCTGTGGAATTCGGTTAGGAGTGTCTATACCTGTCAAAATAAATGAATACATTTTGAGCAGACAGAATTTTTGGTTTTCCGTGTTAACTTCCTCAGGGCATATTTAGATGTCTGAAATCTGGAAATGAAGTGGAGCGTCCTGTCATTCACAAGTTTCTGCGGTAATTTATTTGAGTGGCATTACTCTCTCTCTCTTTTCCCTGAAGCAAAAATAATGCCATGATGCTCAGCGTGGCTGTGCATGCTGACTGACATTGAGTAAATCGTCTCTGAATAAGATGAAAATGTAAATCGTTTCTGGAAAAAATAGCAATATAAAAGCCCCTGTGTTTCTCTCTCCCTTTTAAATTGCAGCTTGTAGAAACACCACTGTAAATCACCTCTCCTCTCCTGCCTGTCACCAAAGCATCCATTAGCTCGGACCCCATGTCAGACTCTTAATCCAGCATAAACTATCTAAATTGACCACTGAACAGGAAGCCCAAAGCTTTTTATAAACTCAGCTCAAGGCTGTCCTTAAGGTATGCCTACAAGATGGGCAACCCATGGTGAAATTACGGTTCAGCCATTTTCTTCAACTTTGTCTTATGTTCATGTAACATTATAATGAAGCACCAAGCAATCGCTGAATCATGGTAAGTGTTGTCTCAACTCTAAGCTCAGGCCCATCTGAGTCTTTTCTCAAAACAGATCTCAGGCATCAAATTGTCTCATCCACATGTATTGCAGTGTTATCACTAAAATATAAGGTCTTCTCTGTCAAAAACATATTATGATGATCACATTTGAAACCATAATTCTTTAAAGATTTATTTATTTTTATGTATATGGGTGCTCTATCTGCATGTACAATTTTATGCCAGAAGAGGGCATCAGATCCCACTATAGACAGTTGTGAGCCACCATGTGGTTGTTGGGGATTGAACTCAGGACCTCTGGAAGAACAGTCAGTGCTCTTAACCACTGAGCCATATCTCCAACACTGAAACCACAATTCTTTAATTATAAAGTCATAACTCTTTCAGTTAATGCCCAAATGTCTAAATTATACACACACACACACATACACACACACACACACACATATATATGTTGTAACTACTATATAGTATATTTTAAGGTTTGTTTGACTTGACTCAGGATCCAAATAACATTTGCATACTATAATTGGTTAATAAATTTTCCTAAAGTTTATTTTAATGTCTAGATTTTCTATCCATCCCTTTTTTCTTTTAAAGTGTATTTACTAATTTAAGTGGATTATTCATTTTATAAATTTTTCTAAAGTCTATACTTCATTGTCTGTCAAAGACCTGATGAAAATTGAGGTTTATTTTACTTGAGAAAAACTATGTTTTAGGTAGTTACTTGTTCTGTATAGAGTAACATTGTTGTGATAGGGAGTGTTTGATGATCAATGTGTAGATTCATTGATCCAGTAGAGATGGGTTTTGTTGTTGTTTGGTTTAGGGATTAAACTCAGGGCCTTCTGCTGATAGGCAAGTCATCTACTACCAAACTACATCCCCTGGTCTTAATGTATAGCTGGGATATTTCTATAAGAAAGTAACTCTCTGCAATCAATGTTTTGTTTGCTTTGTGGTACAGATTTTATAAGAAAGTCTCAGAACAGATGCTTGGTCATTCCTCTTCCTAGTTTCCAAAAGAATTATTTCCTCATTAGTGTCCTTCAAGAGTGAGCAATTAGAGGTTTGGGTTCCTCCGGCATCACAATGAAGTAAGGACTGTAAGCATTGGATATACCTCCATCCATTGCAACTGTCCTTAATGCTTAAGTCCCATCTACTTGATGGCAATGTCTTCAAGGATACTGGTACTCCTGAGTACTGGTGATATGAAACTTCAGTCTTCCATAGGGTCCTTGTTGCCACTGTGACAAGATGTAAATTTCTGTGCCACTTCATCAAGAAGCCCTGGGTTTTCTTTAACAGGGAATAATGTCATTTTCACATAAATCTGGCCATAAGGGGGCTTGTGGGTTTGTTCCTGCTTCTAGGATATTCCCCTGGACATGTCTAGGAAACGTGCTGTGTGAGTGTGTGTGTGTGTGTGTGTGTGTTTGCTTGCACTGCATGGGTGAAGATGAGATGCTTCAAAGTGATGCTTTCAGTTTCGGTTCAGGACTGCAGAGGTTTTGCTTAATTTCTCTGTTATCTGCATTTTTATGCCAAAATTCTCTGTTCCCTCAACACTAGGAAATTCTGACATTTTCCTCTTTTAAAACAACAAAAGGTCTCCCTAGCCTTACTTAGTATTTTGAGAGAAGTAGAGCATTCCATAAAACAGGAAACATGGTTTTGAACCACACTAGCCATTGCTGCTGATTAAAGGGAGAAACAATAATGCATGGAAACAGAATGTCCTTGTATTTAGAGTACAGATTCCAGTGAGTGGAGACAGCTCCATAGTGACGAACAGGAGTCACCTCCTGTTAAGATGGCACGAATATTTTCTAGGATAAGTGTGTGCTTCAGATGTGTCCCAACAGATTAAAAAAACACCTGAAATCACTATTTCTCAGCAGTCCATAATTTCAACTCTGCATCAGGACCATTCCTAGATCTGTCACATGGGACCATCCAGGGTACCTAGGCCCCAGTTCTTCCAAATCAGATGTAATCTGCCAGTTCAGGTAAACTGTGTCCCAACAAAGCAGGTCAGATTTGTCTGCTTAAAAGTGCCCTTTACAAAGTGAAGGCCAGGAAGCCTGTCACATCGATCAACAAACAATAATCAGGACAGTCAAGCTTGAGGCGCCTCTGGATTCTGAAATGAAACCCCACATACTGAGGATGTGCTCATGAGGACGTTCTCGGCATTGTTTCTGAGAATAGTTCCAGATCTCTTTATAGTCAAGCAAGGTAACCTGTGACGGGAGTTCTTCAAGGGAATCCTGTGGCCACATAAGGAGAGAACCATGCTGGGGGCTGGGGCCATGGGCAGCTCAGTGCAAGAGGAGGCTTGTTCTCATTAACCTTTCTAAAACACTGACCAAAAGCGACTTAGGAGGAAAGAGTTTATTTGGCTTACATATCCCAATCACCACAGTCCATCATCAAAGAACTGGAGACAGGAACCTGGAGGCAGGAACTGAAGCAGAGACACAGCGGAACACTGCTTACTGGCTTGTTCCCTCTGTCTTGCTCAGCTACCTTTCTTTTACAGCTCAGCCGACCTGCTCAATGATGGCACCACTCACAGTGGGCTGGGCCTTCCTGTACTAATTAGCAATCAAGAAAATGCCCCCACAGATATGACCATGGGCCAATCTGATGGAGGCAAGTCCTCAAATGAGGCTCCCTCCTCGAAGTTCATGTCAAGTTGACAAGAGCTAGGTGACAGCACAGGGGCCATAACCTCGAGAGAACTCTTTCCTCTGGCATCTGTGTACTGAATACATCCCCAGGCCTTAGTAGCAGCTCACAATTAAACTCTGATAAGTCTGGTTTCCAGGCCAGGATCAAGCCCTCACTAATGCTGTGGCCTGTGGTGATCATTGGCATCTTTGAACCTCAATTTTTCCATCTGAAGATGCTACCACAATCTCTGCCTCCGAGAGTGTTTACAGATAAAGAACAGAAAGACCACAGATTGGGTCTGAGCAGACTGGGGTCGTCCACAAAGCTCACCTTCCCTGCTCCGGGAGCTTTACCCTGTGGAAGAAGAAGCCAGGGACAGGGAGGTTGAGGCAGGTAGAGACCTGAGAAGTGAGAGGGCTGTGGAAGGGAATTGGCAGTGACTGGACAGACCAAGTCAAATAACTGTCCAGTGACACCAAGGCCCAGCCTAACCCTGCCCTGCCCTGACACGACAAATCGGCTTGAGTAGTTGGTTTTATATTTAAGGATTTGACCAGAGAGGTCACAGTTGATAGCTTTCACAGCTCGAGTCACTTCCTGTGATTAGCTGTGACACATGGAAAAGTCTAGACTCTTTTCCTAAGAAACACACACACACACACACACACACACACACACACACGCACACGCACACGCACGCACACGCACGCACACACAGCACGTTTCCTAGACATGTCTGGGGGAATAGCCTAGAAGCAGGAACAAACCCACAAGCCCCCTTATGGCCAGATTTATGTGAGAATGACATTTTCCCTATAAAAGAAAACCCAGGGCTTCTTGATGAAGTGGCACAGAAATTTACATCTTGTCACAGTGGCAACAAGGACCCTATGGAAGACTGAAGTTTCACATGACCAGTGCTCAGGAGTACCAGTATCCTTGAAGAGTTAGAAATTCTTAATTACAGAAAGTTTTTCTGCTGACGTTTAAGGGAGATGGTGAAGGGGAGCAAGGAGAAAGGTGGTTCAAGAGAGTGCATTGACATATGAGATTTGAAGTTCACCAATGAGGAGAAGGATGACAGCTTCCCTTCTCCAACAGAAAGGGAGTTATCCAATGGAAGAGCAGTTTCTTTGGGAGAAACCTGCCTCTGCCCTTCTAGCCTTCCTTTATTATTTGACTTGGCAAGCTTTCCCATGAACTGACTTACAAATTCCCCTCATATCTCCCTTAGCCCAGCCTCCCTTTATTACACCATTTTACTGCTTCTCTGGGAGCGAGACTCTAACATTTGGGTCAAAGGAGACATTAAGTTAACCACTTTAGAATACCAATAGCACTCCTGCAGCGCTCCTCATCCTCATTGTGGGCCACAAACATCTCCTTCCCCACTAATGAAGATGACTTGACTATCCACAGCATCTAAAAACCACAGCTAGTTAATCACTGTCTAATGTGGAGAGTGAGACAAAATGCAAGGGCAACAGAAAAAAAAGTATTGCTGCCAAGTTGCTGATTCAAACCTTTTAAAAATTCTGGAACACACAGCAGAACTTGTGACACACACACACACACACACACACACACACACACACACAATTCCCAGTTTTGTAACGAAAATGCCCATAAGAAGAATAGGATAGTTTTAGCTTTCTGTTTCACAGAGTCCTTTTTAGGAATTATTTGATCTTCATGAAGACCCACGAGAAGGAGAGGAATTATCTACTTTCACTAAAACTTATCGTGGTTAATTAATCAACTCCAATGTTAAGTTATTAAATATTTGTGCTGAGACTAGAATCCCAGCCTCAAGGCTCCAAATTAGAGGTTCTGTCTAGAACACTTCCCACCTGTGCTCTGTGGGGAAGGAAAGTCCCACCAGGGTGCCTTAAAGGGACAGTTGAGGAATCAGCAACATGCATGTTTCCCATCAATTAGAACAGCCCCGTGCTGTGGGATGGTCTTTCTGTATGCTGTGAATATGTATTGCTATCATTGGTTCATAAATAAGCTGCTTTGACCTACGACAAGACAGCTTAGAGGCAGGTGGGAAATCCAAGCAGAGAGACAGGCAGGAGAAAGGCGTGGTTGGAGGAGAAAGGCGTGGTTGGAGGAGACGCTGAGATCCACGGGGAAAACAAGATGTAACACGACACAGGTAAAGCCATGAGACATGTGGCGATACACAGATGAATAGAAATGGGTTCATTTAAGATGTAAGAGCTAGCTAGTAAGAAGCCTGAGCCATAGGCCAACAGTTTGTAATTAATATATAAGCCTCTGAATATTTTATAAGCGGCTGCAGGAATGCAGGTGGGAGAGATTTATCCAGGCTGTGGGCCCCAGGCGGGACTGAGAAGCTTCCCCCTACAGCCCCACAGTGTAGTGTTATGTCTGGGCCTTCCGTGGGGTTTCCACAGCTCAGTCTCACTTCAGAAAACACACACTTATCCTCTATTGCTCATGATCCAGGTAGGTTGTGGGCCTCATCCCAAAGTTATATGCACTTGACCTACAAAACTTTGTTCGTGGACCGGGCAGTCATGTGAGCTCTGTTGCTTGCCTCTCCCCTCCCCCATCCCAGCTCCATCGTTAGGACTAAGTCCTTGTCTGGGCCACCGTAGGCATCTGCTGGCCTTGGTATGAACCGACGCTCTTTTTTGTTCAATGTAAGCCACACTCAGTGTATTTTCTACTTTACACCTACTTGTTTTCACCTTTATGCACAGGCTTGTTTGTACACAGAAGCATAATTCTAGCTATACACTAACATAAATGTGCCCATATAGTTTTAAAATGCTTTTAGGTCCAAACTTGTCACACATCTCCTGGTCCATCCTCCAGGGTCACTTGATTTTCATAAGCCCGCCTTGAAAACCCTTTCCAGCCTTTAAAATTCAGCTCAAATGCCACCTCCCATGAACTCTGCTGACAGATCTCTTTGGACGGGCTCTGTAGCTCCTTCTGAAGTCTGCCCCAGAACATACCTTTCCCTATACCTCGGCATGTTATAGATGCATAATTTTGTGTAGCTACTGAGTGTCAGTTTAGTTCACTGAATGATCAGTCCAGACTCAAAGGGAAAAGAACCAACGGCATTCTCATTCAATTTTTAAAACAAAATTGTTTTCAGCTAATCAGCTAATATTCGCTGAAATATGAAATGCTTTTTTTTTTTTTTTTTTTTTTTTTTTTTTTTTTGGCTTTTCGAGACAGGGTCTCTGTGTAGCCCTGGCTGTCCTGGAACTCTCTCTGTAGATCAGGTTGGCTTCAAACTCACAGAGGTCCACCTGCCTCTGCCTCCCAAGTGCTGGGATTAAAGTTGTACACTACCACCACCTGGCTGAAATGCATATTTTCAGTGGTCTTATAAAATTGTATAAATTTTGCACAAACTTAGGAAACTTGATTCCATCTATACATTGTTTCTACGGGCCAGGCGTGGTGGTCCACACCTGTAATCCTGCCTTCTTGAGATAGAGAGAGGGAGATTGCAAATATAAGGACCAGACTAATTAACAGGACCCCATCTCCAAAAATCTTCATGATTGGAAATATGAACACTTATTTCTACAGAAAAGTATATTTCATGTTCAATACACATATGAGCATGTGAATGCTCATAACTGAGGAGGCTTCACCTCTAATATTTTACACAGTATCTACTGTGAAATTGGTGAGCTTTGTACCTCATTTAGAAACCATCTCCCTCATTTCCCTGATATCAGCTCTGGTCCTGCCTCCAACCCCCTGAGATTTATCCCATTTCAAGAGTTTATCTCCTTTTCTCCATTCTCCATGGTTTGTAGCTTAGAGTTTGGGTCTTTGTTATGTTTCTTGTCTGTCTTGAATCCATTATTCATGTGACCGGTTTGCCGCGGTGCACCTCGCTCTCCGGGGATGAACACCGTGCACCTCGCATTGTGATGTTGGCAGTGTGGTTCCAAAACATGTCACCGAGCAGTGGGGCATTCTTCAGCTCCCCCTCAGGACAGCCCCTCATTTCCCGTCACCCACCATCTGAGCTCAAAGCAGACAATGTCCAAATTTCAGGCTTCACAGCTTCTTTTCTCTCCTGATTCTGTTTTCCGTTCTTCTCTCCAGAGATGAAGAGAAAGGAGATAATTGTGCCAATAAAGCATCCGTTTTCATCTCCATTGTTCTTCTCGGGTGCTTCATAATGACGTGTCAATTATTCAACACTCCAGAGAGCTGCCTTTGGAGCACGAAATGTTACAGTCATATTGTATGAAAACGCTTCTTTTCTGCTCTCAGGCCACGGTGGCGGCTGTGTTGCCATGAGAGGAGGAAGTCCACTGGGTCGCTGGGAAGTGAAGGACTGTAGCAACTTTAAGGCAATGTCCCTGTGCAAGATGCCAGTCAAAACCTGGAAGAGAACAGAGTTTGAAGGAAGGTGGCCCTTTCACACTTGCTATTTGGACTGGGAATCAAAGTCTGGGCTGGCTAATTGCTTCAAGGTAATGTCAAGGCTCTCTGCACATTCACTTGGTCCATGTATCCCTATTTCTCTATTCTAAGACTCCCTTCCTACAGTGTCTGGTATACAGCATATGTACAGTCACTGTCTCTCCTCATGTTTACATTCCAAATAATTCTAAATACTAAAAAGGGATGGCAGCTATCCCCAGCGTCACTGAAGGCAGAAATACCATGCATCGGTATTAAACCCAAGGAAAAGGGCCCTATGCACTGGCTCTCAGCCCTGGGAAAGGACTCTAAACGCCTGGCCAGTTCCTAGAACTGGTGGGAGGTTTTGTACGATCTCACTTGCCAGAGTCCAAGTCCAGAATGGCAGAATGTTCCCACAAGTCAGGCAAAACAACTTTAGTGTTCACAGACAGGCTGCAAGAAACAGGAGAGTCCTAGGATCCTAGAGAGCCTGTCCCTCAAGGCTCAGGAAAGCAACTCAGGGTAGCAGATGGACTCTCTTCCGACCGAAGCCCAGGTATTAGGGAAACACTCTTCTCTGGGCTTTATGCCTCACAAGCCACTTAGGTCCACTGTAATGAAACACCACAGGACTCCCTGTCCTGGGAGAGACAAGGACAGTTCCTCCTTTCCTCGGGGTGTTGCATTCTCCATACATTCTGGACTAGAACTGCAATCAAGAAAGAGCAAAGCAAGGCCAACCATGGTCATGTATGGAATTGTCTTCCTATAGTAAGTACAAAGGCTCCAGTCAATGCTGTTTATATTGCTAAACATACACCAAATAAAGGAAGCCAACACTCAGTGGGCATTAGAAATGTGCCGTTCTATATCGTTTGTAAGCCCATGCATCAAGGAATTATTATGAAATGATTCTCATACTAAGGACAGACTTTAAAGTCTGCTTGTTAATCACCTGAAGCTCAAACAAGGTAATACAGATAGTTTTATATATATATATATATATATATATATATATATATATATATATATATGTGTGTGTGTGTGTGTGTGTGTGTGTGTGTGTGTGTGTGTGTATGTGTGTGTGTATGTGTGTGTATGTGTGTGTATATATATTACATATATATGTAAATGCTTAGAACAAGAATGGTTTGGGATTAAGGTGTTGAAATATTTACATATATAATGAGATATCTTGGGGTTTCTACTTAAGTCTAAATATAAAATTCATTTGTTCAAATACATTATGTCCACATAGCCTAAAGGTCATTTTATGCCGTGTTTGGAACATGAATTGATCTACTTACATACAACAGTGGGAATATCACTCACAGAAGTTTCAGATTTTAGAGTAGTCCATAATTTCAGTTTCCAGATTAAGAATGCTCAACCTATATATGAGATGTACATATGATATACATGTGAAATCCTTGAAGAAATACCTGTTTGCAGATAGGCTTTAAGAATTTAAACCAATTCTTACAATTTTATTAGAAATACCCACTTTTTACAAATTAGTCATACATTTGGTAGTTTTCTCTTGGTTCGTTCTTCAGGTAGCAATTCTCCAAATCCATGGAAAAAGTTCTTCCCCATTAGCTGGGCACATGCAGGATGAAGACAGACAGTATTCCCCAGACACTGTGGTGCAGACGTAGCAGGAAACACAAGTGAATTCCCTCCATTTAAATGTACACAAGAAATGCCTACATAAAATTCATAAACAAAAGGCCCAGACATGACCTCATGGAGCAAGAAGTTAAACTTCAGAAATGAGTAAACTGAGGCCGGTGTGATGAAGTGATTCACCCAAGATCACAATTATTTATTGACAGATTTGGAATAAATCCCTGGTCTTGGGACTCCCAGCACAGTGTTGTTTTACTATCCATCATCCTGATGTGTCAACAAATGCACAGTGTGCTTGATGTGCGTGGTGGTAGGATTTATGAATTTAGAGTGATTCGGAGAGAGGTTCCCCAAGGAAGCAAGTTTTGACATATAATTTAAAAGATGGAGAGGCTGTGCTGTGGTCCACAGGACTTGGAAAGGCATTCATTCTGGTCTCAGCAAATCAGAGCCTGGTGAAAGCTGGCCGTAGAGTGTACCTGCTGGATCAGAGGGTAAAGCTTAGTGGCCTTAATTACAAACAGCAAGGGTGCAGAGGCCCAGGATTGGGAACACTGGGTCTTCAGCTGCCTCCTACCTGATCTTAAGACAAAAGCAGATGCTCCATCCAAGCAACTGCTTCCTTTTACCACAACAGCTAAGGAATAGCAAGAGAATTTAGATACACACCATAGAGCTGCAAACTCAGCAAAGACCCAAAGACCCTAGAAATATACCTGCTGTAAGCCTTCAGCCTTGTGGATCCGACAACTTAATTGTCATTGCATGAATTCTGACTTGTCCATAGGCAGACTGCCATAATGGAAATGGATGGATTCTGGAGGCAAGGAGTCCTGGGTCTAAAGCAGGTTTATAGGTATATGACCTGGTGTTCTTAATGTCTCTTGACCTGATTTTCCTCATATATTGACAGACATTTATTAAGAGAAAACTCTACATCTGTCGAAAGAGGCTTAGTGAAAAAGAAGTCAAGGAGGGTAAAAGGTGCCAAGAGTTTTATAAGGACCGGGCGTGTTCTAGTTTGATATGTCTTATCTCTTCAGATCAGAACTTCAGTGAAGAAGAATGAAGGGATGGAAGTCTGGCTCAGTAGAAAGAGTGTGTGCTCAGTATGCAAAAAGTCTCTCACTTCTTGTCCTCCACCACCCCCACCCCCAAAAAGAAGAAAGAAAACAATACTAAGCAGAACTCAGCAGCCTTGCTCCAATTGCTTGCTCTACAGGTGTTTCACAGTGAAAAGGTCCTGATGAAAAGATCATGGAGAGAAGCTGAAGCCTTCTGCGAGGAGTTCGGAGCTCACCTTGCAAGCTTTGCCCACATAGAGGAAGAAAATTTTGTGAATGAGCTTCTACATTCAAAATTTAACTGGTAAATACATATTAATTCTGAGGAAATTATAGTCAAAAATTGCTAGTAGTGACTTCTTAAAGATGAATATTCCAAGTGGTTGTTTACAACTTAAATATTTATTTCGCATCTAAAAATAGCTAGTCACTGCTTGTGAAAGAAAACTATATTCTCATATAGTTTTGTGTTTATATTGCACCAAGTTCACATTGCATATTGGATATTCAAACTCTTTCTGTGTGCCTTCAGTCAGATTTTGAGAGCTTTGCTATCAGCAGTATCAAGGTTGGTAGATTTCCAAGTGTTGTCTGAAGATTCTCAAGGTCTTGGGGTAAATGGGACCATTTGGGCAGAGCTTCAGTTCCTTGCCTGCCACCTCCCCAGAAAACACAGTCCCATTTCCCTGACAAGGATTTTCCATGATGAGAGTCCAGTTTAAATTTGTTGGGGAGAGAAGTCCCAACAGTTTAAAACAAAATCCAGTCCAGCTCTCTAATTATATGTTTGAAGAAATCTATGTTCACTTATCAGTGTGCACCAATTGTTAGAATGCCATGCTCATGACGTTATAAACGTTTGATGTTGGTTGGTTGGTTGGTTGGTTGGTTGGTTGGTTGGTTGGTTGGTGTTGGTTGGTTGGTTGGTTGGTAAGTTGGTTATTGGTTTGTTTGTGGGAATTTTTCTTCTAGTGGCCAAACCCAGGGCCTTGTGTACTCCACCACTGAGCTAAATTCCCAACCCTAACAACTAAATTTAAATTGGAAGGAACCTAAAGACTTCATAGGACACTCTCATAAGTGAATATGTAACAACCATCAAATTATTCAGCTTTAGCATTTACAAAAATGACCTTCCAAGTGAGATCAATATGAGTCTTAGAGTAATTCCATAGGAAAGGATTTAGTAGAGGGGGTATTGTTATTGTTCTTTGAGAGGTGGTAGGGGATACAGCATCAGAGGGATCAAATAAAACTGAAAAACAATGTACAATATTAGAAATATGGTATATGATTAGTATTGTGAAGACTTCTAGCAGAAAACCCTTTCTCTGTAAAATGTTTTTTCCCCTCTTGAATAAACTTAACAGTCCATGGAATTGCTAGTCCCTCCAGGAACTACTGACGGAACCCTTGGTTCCAGACAGAGCCTAGATACTGGGCCTCTTGAGATATGGAGTCCTCTATGGCACCTCAGACTTGGTCAGGCTGGTGTCGAAGAAGCCTCCCCATTGGCTGGATTGCTTGCCAGCTGCGGAGGACAGCTTCCACTGTCCTATGTTCTGTTACACTTTGATATGTTAACCCCTTGTATATATGCCCCCACATCAGGTCATAAACGATTTTCCTTTAAGATCAAATGTATTGACGTTCTTTCTGTTCACATAAGTGTCCACGCTTGAGGTTCCTAGAAGAATTTTGTGCATCTTTCAAATTATTGATCTTTAGCATCTAACTGAAGTTGTATAATGTATGTTTTATTTTTGCCCATATTGCTAAGAGAATTCAGCTGTGTCAAATGTGTGTTGTTTAAAAATCACACAATTGAAGAAATTAGTGGAGAGAACATAAATATCAATTTGTCTTCCATGAGCCAGTAGAGCAGGAAAAACAAAGAATGCTGAAATCAGCGAGGAAATAGATGGAATGTTCCCAGTGTAGGGAGAGCGAAGTTGGTTTCTAGCCTGTGCCCTGGAGATGCCTGACCTTCTAGAGGTCACCTTCATCTTCTTAGAAATATGGCATCACCAGTGGCCACCCAGACACCAGTGACCTCAGATGCTCTGGCCTGCACTTGACTTTGGTCTCTGTCTTTCACATGTGAGAAGCGACCCTGCAGAATGATCATGCTTCTCTGTGCTAAGCAGGGGAAAGCATCTGTCACGACTTCTGAGTCTCTTAAATCTTTAATTCTTCAAAATTATTCTCAGAAAATTATCCTAGTGAGATGGCTCATCGTACAATTAGGCTTTATTGCTTGATTTATTGAGTACTCTGCAATTTGACGTATTTGTTCTCTGCCTAATAGAAGGGACAGTGATTCTCCATGAAGCTTCTTGCCAAGTCTAAACCAGTGGTGACTACTCAAGTTAATCTACCATGGCCCAGGCTGATTTGCCACAGAGTTATTTATGTTGGAAACTGGGGGGTAAAAAAAAAATCCCTAAACCTTCTGTGTACCTTTTGTTCCATGGGGATGATAGTGATCAACTTTGAGAAAATACGTAAACAGTTCATAAAGGAGCAACAAATCAAACCACAGTAAAAGAGCACATAAGAAGAGCAAAGCAGTAGTAAATGGTACAGCAGTTAAAGTCATCCAGAGATGCTCTGCTCTAGGATTTCCTTGCAGCTCCTTTTGGTACGCTCATGACCTGACTGAAAGGCATGTCCATTCTTACGAAAAGCTCCTGTTCTCAGTGTAGGCTGATTCTGCTCCCTGTCTTAGTTAGGGTTTCTATTGCACTGAAGAGACACCATGACCACCACAACTCTTATAAAGGAAAGCATTTAACTGGAGCTGGCTTACAGTTCAGAGGTTAGTCCATTGTCAGCATGGTGGCATGCAGGCAGACATGGTGCTGGAGAATTCGCTGAGAGTTCTACATCTGCATCAGCAAGCAGCAGGAAGAGAGTGAGACACTGGGCCTGGCTTGAGCCTCTGAAACCTCAAAGTCAACCCCCAGTGACATAGTTCCTCCATCAAAGCCACACCTCCTAGCAGTGACATTCCCTACGGGCCTGTGGGGGCCACTTTCATTCAAACCAACACACTCTTCATTGTGCATGAGCCCAGAGCAAGCCACACAGGAGTATGTGAGTCTCAATGTCTCCTCCCATTTCAGAGCACAGGGTTTTGCATATAAAACGATGTTTGATCCATTGATGTCAACTTGCCGCATCCTGCCAATTAGCATCAGCTCTTTCCTGTTCACATAAATGTTTTACCATATCTTAGACCCTTTCGTCTCATGCTGGGAAGAAGATTGGAAAGACGAAGCTTTTGTTTCTTCTCCTTCTAGGACACAAGAAAGGCAATTCTGGATCGGATTTAATAAAAGGAACCCCCTGAATGCTGGTTCTTGGGAGTGGTCTGATGGGACACCTGTAAGTCTGTTCAAATTGAATACAGGAGATAAGTCAAGCCAGGTGGTCCAGGACCCACTGAGTCAAATAACCAAGAGAGCCTGGAAGGAGCTGTAGTACCTTGGCAAACTTACATTAGGTCTTAGCCATGACAGCAGTTGTGCCAAGGTCCTGGGAAAACCAGGGTGACCATACTGTTCTGAGACCCCTATATTTCGTCCTGAGAAGAAATCCAAATCTCCATAGATACTCCCCTAAACCGCCTCCCATTCAGAGAAACAGCTGCTCTTTACAATAAGACCCTGATTCTAACCCACCCCCCTTTCCTACACAATGCCTGTGTGAGTATGGGGCCTTTGTCCATGTCACTCAGTGAAAAACTACTGAGGAGCTTATGAGATAGCTTGGTGAGTAAGCACGCTTGCTTTACAACCATGAGGATCAAATCTCCAGCACCCACATAGAAAGGGAGACACAACTGCACCTAACTTAAGTGTTGGGGAAGAGAGAAGGTGGATCTCTAGAACTTGCTGGCCAGCCGGCCTGGTCAGAATGGTAAGTTTCTGGCTCAGCATGAAGCCCCTACGTCAAAGTGATAAGGTGTAGAGAGGTCAGCACAGAGGAAGACACAGAACATCCTTCTCTTGTCTCTGCCTGCCTGCGCCTGCTCCCCTCCATATATACAGAAAGAAGAGACAGAGAGAGAGACAGAATTTTTATGAATGGTTTTTATTCTTTCTCTGAAAAAGGGCAAATGTTGTCACTCTTCTTAGTCAGACAAGGTAGTTCCAGAAGTGGGGGAAAGCATTGCTTTCCCCATACTTGCAAACCTCTGTGAAGGTTTGCAAGGACCTGGATGTTGCATTGTTTTTTCAGGTGCATTGAGGATTTCTCAGATTTTCATCAAGGTGACCAGGAAAATTACTTGATATCATTTCAACTCTGAAAGGGAATAGTTAGGACCAGCCTTCAGGGAACATTTGAGGCAGCCGCTGTTTCCCAAACCTTCCTAACATTCTGTGGACTAGGTGCATTGTACATGATCGCATTCTGTCCTTCCAGTCACTCGCCCCAGTGGACAATAGAACAATTAATCCACTTGAGGTATTACAGAGGGCAGCCAGGATCTGCACACAGTAATCTGACTCTGAAGCTACAGTGCTGTGACATTTCCCAGTTTGTAAAATACTAGCAGCCAAGGTAGATAAAGACCACCGAAGAAAAAAAAAGCCTATTCAAAGGCTGGGGTTCAAATTCGTAGCTGAGAAGGGATTTACAAGAAAAGAACAAAACAAAACAACAAAACCCTGTGCTTCTCCAGGGGACAATAATAACAGAGAAATGCTAGTTGAAAAATGATACTAACCCCATTTTCCACTCCAACATTGCTTCTTTGGAAAAGGGTGTCAAGAACAGAGAGTGGAAAGAGACCATAGAGAGGGTTTGGGTCCTCAGCTGTGCCCGTCTGTTTTGCTAACGAAGAAACCAAGGCCAAGAAATGGAAGGGATGCTGAGGCCGTTCCGCACTTGGGAAACAAAGTGTGGCTCATAGAAGTTGAGCTTCTAATTCTTTTGAATTCGCTCAAACTAATTCATAACAGGAGAGGGACCATTTGCTTAAGAATAAAGGAGACTAAGTGAAGGGGTGCGTGGAGGTTCTCAGCAAAGCCCCCCCGGACAAAATGAATTATAACTCATGCCCTTCTCCAAACACGAGGATAGCTACATTAGATGAATTGATACATAGCTTTGTGCATATTTAAATAGTTCAAAGTGGCTTCAAAACATCCTCTTATTTTCCACATTTTAACCCTAATTTCACATGTGGTTCTTCTACTCTTCTGTCAGGTTGAAGAGGTTTGCACCTCGTTTAAAAACATCTGTTACAGGAATTACATATAATATGTGGTCACTCAAAACAATGTTGGTTTTCCGATTCGTGAAAGCTGTCTCTGGAGCCAGACATGGTGTCTTATACCTTTAATCTCAACACTTAGGAGGCAGAGGCAAGTGAATCTCCATGAGTTTGAGGCCAGTCTGGTCTCCATAGGGAGTTCCAGGCCAGCCAGGGCTACATACTGAGACCCTGTCTCAAAAGGATAAAACTAGCTCTCTTCTAACCAAGCATGATGCCCAAAGGAAAGGAGGTCAAGGGGAAAAAGGTAGTCCCAACCCCCACCGTCATGAAGAAACAGGAGACCAAAAAGGTGGTGAATCCTTTGTTTGAGAAAAAGCCTGAGAACTTCGGCATTGGGAAGGACGTCCAGCCCAAAAGAGATCTCACACAGCTTCTTATACTTGCTCACAAGTAGAGGCCAGAGACACAGCAGGAGAAGAAGCAAAGGCTGGTGGCCCATGCTGAGAAGAAAGCTGCTGGCAAAGGGTGTCCCAACTAGGAGACCACCAGTCCTTCCAACAGGGTCAATATGGTCACTATCTTGGTGGAGAACAAGAAGGCTCAGCTGGTGGTGATTGCCCACGACATAGACCCCACTGAGCTGGTGGTCTTTCCTGCCTGTCTTGTATCGCAAGATGGACATCCTCTAGTGCACCACCAAGGGAAAGGCCACAGGAAGACATGCACCACCGTTGTCTTCACACAGGTTAACTTGGAAGACAAGGGTGCTCTGGGTAAGCTGATGGACGCTGTTAGAACCAATTACAATGACAGGTAATATGAGATCTGCCGCCACTGGGGAGGCAACATCCTGGGTCCTAAATCTGTGGCTCACATTGCCAACGTGGAAAAAGACAAAGGTCAAAGAACTCACCAGTAAACTGGGTTAAATGAACACTGCTAAGTTTTCTGTACATAAATATAAATTTCAAAATATAAAAAAGCAAAACAAACAAAAAGCCTAGCTCGATCTTAAACTTTAGTCCTTAAAAACTAAATGCATAGCATTTAATATAAATGCTTAGCAAATGGATTGGCTTCAAAGATAATACCAAAATCTGGAACAGCCCTGAACCTCTAAGCTTACCCAAGATCCCAGAAAACAGTTGTCCTAGTCAATGTTCTATTGCTGTGAAGAGACACCATGACCACACGGCAACTCCTATAAAGGAAAACATTTAATTGGGGTGGACTTAAAGTTCAGAGGTCTAGTCCATTATCGTCATGGCAGAAAGCAGGGTGGCACACTGGCAGACATGGTGCTGGAGAAGGAGCTGAGAGTTCTACATCTGGATCGGCAGGCAGCCGGAAGAGGGAGAGAGACACTGGGCCTGGCTTGGACTTCTGAAACCTCAAAGCCCACCCCCAGGGACACACTTCCTCCCACAAGTCCACACCTACTCCAACAAGGCCACACCTCCTAATGGCGCCCCTCCCTATGAGCCTATGGGCCTATTTTCATTCAAACCACCATAGCAATGCAAGTTCAGAATGAAGCATGCATCTGACTTCTTCTGAACAAAACAATAGAAAAATGTGTGTGTGTATGTGTGTGTGCACACGTGTGCATATTTGCACATGTGTGTGGAAGCCAGTGGCCAATGTCAAGTGTCTTCCTCAATCACTACCTTTTTTGAG
The DNA here is from genome assembly GCA_902168325.1 of Peromyscus nudipes. NCBI lineage: Eukaryota > Metazoa > Chordata > Mammalia > Rodentia > Cricetidae > Peromyscus > Peromyscus nudipes. Next base: position 31,648 of record CABHPH010153503.1, read on the forward strand.
ACAGGACCCCCAACTAAATTTGGAACTTACCAATTGGGCTACACTGGCTGGCCAGCAAAACCAGGGTTCTTCCCTTTGCTCCCACAGTGTTGGTATAGCAGGCTTATGCTGCTATGTTGGATTTAAAATAAAAAAATTTAATGTGGGTGCTGCAGGCTTGGGTCCTTATGCTTGCAAAGCAAACACTGTACCAGCTGCCTCATATCCCCAGCCCCTCATGCCTCATGGTAAAAAGAAAATGCTAAGTACCCGTTAGCTTAGTCCTCACAAATGTGGGCGAGTCTAACCCTGGAATGACATGCAGTCATTTCTGAAGATCCCTCTGGAGTCCCTAGAGCAGTGACTCTCAACCTTCCTAATGCTGGGACCCTTGAATACAGTTCCTCATGTCGTGGTGACCTCTAACCATAAAAATTATTTTGTTGCTACTTCATAACTGTAATTTTGCTACGGTTATGAGTCATAGTGTAAATATCTATGTTTCTTAGGTGACCCCTGTAAAAGGGTCATTGGGCCCTGCAAAGGGGTCGTAACCCACAAGTTGAGAACCACCGCCCTAGCACTTACATTCATGGGTGCCTTCTTTGATCTTCTGAAACTCTTTTGGGGGATCATCATTAAGGAATAACAAACTTCATCTGTCGCAGGTTGTCTCTTCGTTTTTAGACAACACTTATTTTGGAGAAGATGCAAGAAATTGTGCTGTGTATAAAGCAAACAAAACATTGCTGCCCGCGAACTGTGCTTCCAAACACGAGTGGATATGCAAAATCCCAAGAGGTATAAGATCTTCACTGTATGTTTGAGTTTTAATGAGATACAGCACTTTCTCAAATGAAGAGTCACAGAGATTCAAAATCTCAGCACTCGAATCCTGAGCCACACAGCCAACAGCCCGCCTGATGAATCTAGCTACACTAGTTTGGTAAGCATGGATAGCAGGCAGAGGAGAGAAGACAGCACAGTTCCCCGTGCCAAGTTGTCCATTAGGAAGGAAGGTCGTCAGCTGACCTATGGAGTAAGTACAGATGAAAGAATATCACTCTGACATTACAAACACAGGATTACCTGTGCTGTGAATGCGGGAAAATGCCCAGGACAGTGTGTGACACGCAGTGGCCCCCAGCAAGTGTCTACGTCTTTTCTTTAGACTCTCTGGAGATTCCCCTTCATGTTGGAACTCTCCACAGAGTCTAACCAGTCCAGAGCATCTGTCCTTAAAATTATTTTTTCAAGGTGAAGTAGGAACAGTGTAGTTAGAGTGCAGTAGTTCAGAAACTGTGCACCTGCGCAGAAGGCTCAGTCAAGATGCTTTGCTTTCACTCTACAGATGTGAGACCCAATTTTCCAGACTGGTACCAATACGGTAAGAGCCAATCTGGCAATTCTCAAACTTCTAAACACACCCCCACTTATCCTTCCCATACTTCTTGCTTTCTTATATATCAACCTAGGGCGAATTGGTTCAAATGAACAGATCAAGAAGGCATAATCCAAGTAATAAATGTACTCATTAAATCGGGTTGAAATTAACATCACAACTCCATTTCCATGGCATATTATTTTAAAATGTGTATCTATCCCTGACCTTTGAAAACTAGTGAAGGGGTCTTATGTAAGATAGACTAAGAAAATAAGCACATTTTATGTGTGTGCACAGGCCCATGTGTATAGTGTATCCACATGTATTTATACCCTTTTTTAAAATGCCTAGTGACCAAATTACAAACTGCTATTGGAGGCAGTCATAGTCCACATTTCAAGTCTGCCCTACATCCCTCACTAGTCAACATCATCATCTGGTCTCCTTGCAGATGCGCCCTGGCTCTTCTATCAGGATGCCGAGTACCTCTTCCACACCCACCCTGCAGAGTGGGACGCCTTTGAATTTGTCTGTGGCTGGCTGCGGAGTGATTTCCTCACCATTTATTCCGCTCAGGAGCAAGAATTCATCCACAGCAAAATCAGAGTGGTACCTGAACACAAATCACTACACAAAATTCGTAGTTTACACCTTCTTCTGTCCTATGGGGAGGAGATATTTTCAAAATTTAACTTCACACATTCATTTCCATTTCCATGAAAGTCATGGATCTTTCGGAGACTGTTTTCCTTCCTGCTCTATAGATTAATAGAAAACAGTGGAGACGTGGGTTTGTCATGTGGCTGTGTCCTTTGGCTTCACATGGTTCTGTAATAGCAACGATGTTAAGTTAGTTGAGCTCTGTTTAGTGAGATTCATCTGTCACTCTCTGCACTCCGTTTCACTAGGACGCTAACGCCCCTCAAGAGGGCTCCCCATCCCTGATCTAATCACTCACTGGAGGCTCCTGCTTCCTAATATACCATCTTGTGAGTTAGGAGTTCAATATAAAAGACTAGGGAGGGTGGAGACATATACATATTCAGTCTGGCAGGATCTAGCTGTAGATTTCCAAGCAATATTTATTTCTACCCATGATTGGCACTTTTCGTTATCAGTAGTATGGTGGTGTTTATGGTGAGCATTAACATTTCACAAGTAAGAAGTCCCGTGCCTAGGACTATCCTTGCAGAGTGGGTCAGTGCAGGAGAATTTACCGATTCCAAGGTGAGGAGTCGAACTCGTCGAGGTCATATCACTCGCTTTTGAGGCGTACCCATCTTATAAATGTCAAAAAAGTTTGGAATAAGTAATTACTTTTAAATAACAGATTTTTATATCCCTTTCCTATGAAGAATAGTACCTTGGACTGTGAGAGGCAAAAAATAACACTTACTTGGAGTGTAGGAGAACTCAATATAAGATGGAAAGCTAGGTACAGTTTTTAAAGTCTGAAAAAGTGCTTTTTCTTTTCAAGGATTCTTGTGTTTCCTTGCCCTCTTTGATAACAGACCACAGAGTGTTATCATGGCAAGCTTTGCATGTTTCTCTTTGGACCAATCTTCTCTTTCTGATCATTGATGGAAACATTAAAAGCTACCAGTACTGAAGAGTCATCGGACATGAATGGCTCACCCATCAGTCACTTGGCTACTACTTTTATCTGTGGTCTACAGTATTTGCATTTTAAAACAATAACCCACTATTACTTTTAAGTTGTGTTTATAAACACTTCTAAGACTGTATATCAAATTCATGATTTCCCAAAATCTGGCATTTTAAGCCCTTACAATAAATCAAAGCCCTTGATCACTTTGGTAAAAACATAAAAGATGACAGATTGTCTTTGCTTTAGAAAGCTTGTGGATGAGATGTTGGCTTGTGTTTCTATCTCATTGGAAAGTGATTGTCCATGTAATGTTAACTGGAAGGGCTACTTGGGCATACCAACATGTAACTGATTGATGAAATGCATGGTCATATTACGTTTCTTCTCTCAAACACCTGTTATTAGGTTTCTATTGTTGTGGCCGTATACCTAGCTAACATTTAAAATACTCACTTTCCACACCAGGGTGTTTGGCCTGGGCATCTTTCAGCTTGTCCCATGACGTTCTCTACCACATGCATCACAAGTATAATGTGCTGTGTAGAAGATTATCATACCTTAATTCAGGTGGTAGTAACTGTGCCACTTAAGATGTAACTGTCCTAATCTCTCTTTAAAGGTCTTAAATTGGAACATGGAACAGGCCATGATTTTGATTGCTGTTACCCATGAGCCCTCTCTCCCTCTCCCTCCTCTCCCTCTCTCCCTCTCCTCGTCTCCCTCCCCTTCCCCCTCCCCCTCTCCCTTCCCCCCCCCCTCTCTCTCTCTCCCTCTTCCTCTCCCTCAGTTTTTCGAGACAGGGTTTCTCTGTGTAATAGTCCTGGCTGTCCTGGAGCTCACTCTGTAGACCAGGCTGTCCTTGAACTCACAGAGATCCGCCTGCCTCTGCCTCCTGAGTGCTGGGCTTAAAGGTGTGTGCTACCACTCTCCAGCAACCCATGAGACTTCTCTAGGTGGGATGAGTCTGTGGTCCTCTCACTGCACCCACAGTCAACCTCAACAGAGCCATCCCAAAGTCTAAAAATGGGAATCTGAATTTAGCGTGTGGGTACATGTCCATGAAACAGCTCCTCGGGGATCTCAAATTATAGTAGTTTCCCCTTGCAATATTCCCAAATTGCTGATCTGGCAGACAGCCACGCTGTCTAAGGAATAAAAGTACACTTGTTTCAAAATTAGAATGTTAGCAAGCTATCACATTCTGTTGCACAATGACCTGAAATTCATATGGAAATAAATAATATATCTTAAAATGTATCCCCAAGCCTTCTCAAAATGAAACAAGAGTACAAATTTAAATACATAATGCCTGAAAATGAACAGGTTTTTTGGCACGTAAAAGTTCATTTGAATTTCAATACACACACAGAGGGAGCAAATACACCAGAGCACATGACATGAGATGGCTCAGTGAAATCCTTCCTGTCCCCTTCCTCTTTTATGACTACGGGCAGGGCTTCAATTTCCTGGGCCATAAGTCCAGCATTACATCTGGCTGTGCAGTGTGTACATGAGTGTGCATCTGATACTTCACTGTGCTCAGGCTGGGTGATTAATATTGGCTTTAGATTAATAAAATGGATAAAGGGTAATTTTCTAGCTGTCAAACATTGGAATTCTGCAATATTCTTTTGTCCTATGCCATGTCTCTCTCTTTGAATGCTGACACTGTGTAAAGCGTAACAGACTAATACATATACTCTAAATCTTTATTCTGTTAATGTCTTTGTACCTTGTTTGTCAAGTAGCTGTGACAATTGCAGTGAGCTTCCCTAAATCACCGAGGGAAGACGCCACTAATTATAGTCAGAAAAAGATTCCATCTTCTCTTTTATGTTTTATGTCTTCTTACAGAGTTAGAAATTTGGCTTTTCATGTTGAATGAAACAGAAAATATTTTCAATGGTTCATTCCAGCTCTCTTACATAACGAACAGGGAGTGTTTTGGAATAATGCAGTTTCAAGTTGTCTCTAGACACTAGCTCTTAGTTGCTCCTCCGCATGTAACCAGGTATAAATCATAGTAAATAAAAAGCTAATAGAATCTCCATTGATCTTAATAGTGAACAATGTAAGCAAGAACAATAAATGCTGACATTCTCTTTCTTCCCTTTAATAGCTATCAAAGTATGGTGTAAATTGGTGGATTGGAATTGAAGAAGGAAGAGCCAGTGATCCAATTCAGTATGAATCGAGATTAATCTGTATTTAACATTATTTGACAAGTTATATGTGCAGAATGATTGGACTGGATTTTAGTGACCAGTTTGCTGAATAGCCTTCAGCTGTTACCTTTAACTTACAAATGTTCATTCTTCTAACCAAAGACATGGGTGTTTTTAAGTCAATATCAAGGGAGCCATCACCAGTCTGCACCACAAACATGCCCATTACCTGGGAAAGCTTCTGCCTCCCCTATTGTGTGTGTGTGATAAAAACACAGCATAAACTTTACTTTTAGAAAATGTTGGTGTATACAATGCAGCATTAACTGTAGGTAAGATACTGCATGTACTTAACCAAATTGAATGAACTATTACACTTTCAGTCCATACCCCAGAACTACAAAGATGAACTCAGATACTGAACATGCAAAATGAGGCCCAATTTCTTTTTTCAATTTTCCTGGGACACTGGAGAGATGGCTCAATGGTTAAGAGCACTTGCTTCTCTTCCAGCATTTGGTTTCCAGCACCCACCCTGGGCAGCTCACAAACCACCTGTAACTCCAGCTCAAGGGTACTTGACGCCTCCTTCTGGTCTCCACGGGCATCTATATGCATGTGGCATAAGTCTACACAAACACAGTGATATGACATGACACATATGTGAAAAAATTTAATCTTTTTAATTTTTCAAAATTTTCCTGCAGTTGGAGTAATGGGTCACCTGTGATATTCCAGAACTGGGACAGACGAAGAGAAGAAAGAGTGGATAGCCAGAGCCGGCGATGTGTCTACATTTCTTCCGTAACAGGTTACTTTACTTACCCATGTCTGGGTTCATACTGCACGCCCCTCTAGAAGCTGCCAGGCTCCTTTGTGTGCTTGTTTTTGTCTTCTGCTGATCGTGTGCAATCTCATCAGCCATCAGGTTTCTGGATGGCCACTCATCCTGTGAAATTCATGCAGTCACATTCCTGTAAATAACTTACAAGTGGGTAAGTCCTCACGAGCCAGCAGAACCAAAGCAAGCCCACTGAGACTGTTACAGGCATGCCCTTCTGTGGCTAGAGAGATGACTCAGAGGCTAAGCGCACTGGCCACTCTTCCAGAAGACCCGCTTTCTATTCCCAGCACCCATATGGTGGCTCACAAGCATCTGTAACTCCAGTTCCAGGGGATCAAATGTCCTCTTCTGACCTCCTCTGGGACCAGGCACACATGTGGTGGCCGTCAAGAAAAATGCTTATGCACATACAATAGTGAAATTAAGAAATCTTTCTTTAGAGACAAACATGCACTTCTATATCAAATATAAACAAAATAGATGTTTCTTGTCCCTACCCCAAACAGTTAAGAGCTGTTCACTAATTTTACAAGGAAATATGCTAACAGTCCAGGATGAAGCGGGGCTGGAACTTAAAATGTACAGGAAGCGGCTGCATCAAAGATGTGAGTGAGAGGAAAAGTAAAATGTACTGACTGTAGAAAATACAAGTAAATGATCAAAACCATGAAGGTGGAATCATTAAAATGACCCGATACAGTGAAGAAGAACACCCTGCAAATGTGGCTTTCCGCGAAACTTCAGCGTGGAGCCATTTTTCACATATCTCTACTTTCCTATTTGGAAACTGGCCGACACTTTAACCTCTGTGCGATTTACTTCTGTTTTCCTTCGTATAGTTAAAACCTACACTCAGGACAGGAGAGATGGTCCCAGTTAAGAGCACTGGCTACTCTTCCTGAGGACCCGGGTTCAATTCCCAGCACCACATGGCAGCTCACAAGTGTCTGTAACTCTAGTTCCAGGGGATCTGGTATCCTCACACAGACATAGACACAGACAAGATACCAGAGCACATAAAAATAAATAAATCTTTTTTTAAAACTTACATTCAGTTCACTGGTTTTTTATTATCAATATTGTTGTTCATTGATATTTTATTATTTCTGGAACTAATGACTGTTCATCTTAAATGAACAGCTATTTGTAAGTTGGATCCAGTGGCATCTCAAGGCTAGAGACTGGCTTCTCTATGTTCTGAGAACAGTGCTGCCTAGCTGAGTGTCTACTGATACCAGCCATCCTTTCAAAAAAAAAAAAAAAGCCATGTTTATAACTAACATGGTCAGGAGAGAAATAAAGAGGCAAGTGATCCTCTGTAGGCAGGCCTCTGCAGAGTTAGGGGACGCTGTGGTGAATCCGCTTGCTTTACCAGCAGATGTCACAACAGCCTATGGAAAGGACTGTTCTGCAAGAACAGCTGAGGAGCCACACTGATAACCACAGCCCGGCCCCACCTTGGAAGCTCACGTTTTTTTACTCCTGTTCTGATACAAGAAGCCGGACCTGCCTTGCATTGTAATGCAGCTTGTTTGTCTGGCATTTTTGACTCAGTACTAACAGGCACCCTGTCACCTTTCCTCTGGAACTGCAGCCCTTCTAAACTAAAAGACAGTTTTGCAGGAGGCTGGGAAGTTGGGGAGCTATCTTACAGAAAACATGTTCCTATGGGAGTCTGTCTCATTTAAGGGTCAAGACTGAGAAATCCTCCTTTTGGAGAAGTTCCCGATTTAATTATCCTACATTATTGTGTAAGATGAGCATCTTTTATTGAGTAAGAAGAGAAGCGTTTTGGTGTTTTCGGGTTGGGGATGTTTACAGGGGCTTTACCGGTGAGCTGTCTCCAAGCTGGACATCCAAACCTAGAAATACCTCGAGACTTCCCAAACACTATGTCAGCACTCAAACGTTTTAGGATTTAGATATTTACATTAGGTATATTCAACCTGCATTTTCTGAAGAAGGATTATAAAGTCTAGAAATGTTTTAAAACCTTTAGAAATGATGATCTACTTTCTGAGAATCGTTTTCCCTGTATGCCGAAGCTGGATACTTAAAAACCATGAGGTCTCATTTTGCTTCCCGAGTCAAATAGTCATAGGACTTTAAATTAATCTTGTTTCAGAAAATTATGGCATTTGTTTATTTTTTTTTTAAAAAAATTTTTTTGACATCCTTACATCCTAATCGCTCAGGTGGCAGCTTGCCCAGAGAGGTGTCACCAGAGATCTCTGTAATTCGTAGTTTAGTTCGGTTTCCAGACGTCGAAAAAAGAAAATTGTGAAAAACCATAGCAGCCATGAGCATCGGTCCATAAAGACTGTAGAGGGGCTGTCCTACTTCCTATGGCTTTACTGATCTGTCTCCTCCTCCCACAGGGCTCTGGGGGACTGAGAACTGTTCTGTCCCTATGCCCAGCATTTGTAAGAGAATGAAAATATGGGTCATCGAGAAGGAGAAGCCACCCGTCCAGCACGGGACGTGCCCCAGAGGCTGGCTGTATTTTAACTATAAGGTAATTTTCTGCTCGTAGAGTCTCCTTCTTTCTCTTTTGTAGAACTTCAGTTGAAAAGCAATTAAAAGTAAAGGTAGTTTGGGGGGGGGTATTTGTTTGTTTGTTTAAAGCACCAGTTAGCCACAGGACCTGAGATGTCACTGTCACAATTTTCGAATGACTTCAGAGGCTTTCCATTCAGGGACAAACTTTTGGGAACAGGTTTTGTGCAAGGCAGTTGTGCCTGCACCCCTCATTTTTGGAGGCCATTTCACTAGTGATGGGCAAGCCATTAGATATGATGTGGATGTGTGTGTCTGTAGCGCACGTGTGTGTTTACACCCGTGTGTGCCTGTGTGCCCTTTCATCTAGGCCCCGTCCACAAAGAAACTGTAATCTCTAGAGGGCCCGGATTCCATCCCTCCTCATCTTCCCCTCCCTGAAGCAGCAGGACTCTCCCCACCTGTAAACTGATGAACTAATAATGTCATTTGGTCAATGTCATCTTGAGCCTCATAAAGCTGATGCTTTGGTGCAGAATTCAATTTAAGAGTAAAAGCTTGCCAGCAGGGACGCTGTCAGCCAGGTTTATGATCTCTGCTGCAGCCTTCCGTTGAGGCTGAGACTTTACCTCCACTCCTTATGTTTTGTAATAAAATAACTTTATAGGCCTTGGGTGGAAGTGATTAAAGTGAATCCCAAACGGTAATTGTTTAACTCTTAGGGAATTAAGAAATGAAACAGAGTCATAATTTCATACGTTAACATGAAATTGCTCTTTAATTGTGGACAGCAGATTTCAATCTAAGTGTTCGGTGGTCACACGGGCAGGCCCACTCTTCTTCACCATCTTGTGATCACTGTTACCTCAGGCAATGAAGTTCCCTGAATTCTGTACACACATACACACACACACACACACACACACACACACACACACGGCTAGTTTAATTATGATGAAATACACACCACAGCATTTTCTACCTTAGTCATTTTCCGTGTGTGGTTTGCGAGTGTTTAACATCGGTATGTTGTACGGTGTATCTCCAGGTCCTTTTCCTTCTTGCAGAACCAAAACTCTACATTCACTAAATAGTAATAACTCCCTGTTCTTCTTCCCCATCACATCCTGGCTCCTGAGTAAATGGCTCTACCATGATATCTTCTGTCTCTCTGAACATGAATCCTGTACATGGAGACATGCGGCATTTATCCTTTTACGATTGGCTCACTTCGCTTAGGATGATGTCACTAAGTCAGAATGCTCTTGTTTAGCTATTTGAGAAGCTGACAAATGTGTTTTCCCAGCAAGTAAACAATTTACAATTGCACATGTAATAGGAGGTTTCATTCAAGTACTTTGGGGGGGAGGATGTTTAATTAAATCCTTTGTCCATGTTTTAATTAAGTCATTTGGTTTTGTTATCGTTGAATTATAGGAATTCTTTCTAGTATTTGGTGTAATGAATTCCCATCAGGTTTTTACCCCTAATAATTACAATGATTTCTCCCTTATAATTATAATGCCCTTTGATGCATGAAGTCTATAATTTTGATGAAGCCCAGTGTATCTACTTTTTCTTCTGGTTCTTGTGCTTTTGGAACCACACCTAAGAACACAACCTCCAATCACATGTCACAGATGCTTTCCCCTACATCTTCTCCTATATAATTTGGGCTCAGATTTGGATCCTGATGGACTTTTACTTCTTCATATGACCATTAGTTTTTTAAGACTGTTAGACAAGTGCTTCCTAGAGTTGGTTGTTACAGATACAAACAAATGCCTGTCTTGTCAAAATTTCATTTTAAAACAGAATCAAAAAGCAAGTGTTTACATCTTGAACATCCGTGGGGTGAGGAGCAGACAGACAGAGAAACAGAGAGTAGGGTCCCATGGTCCATTGTGAGGGCACACCTTGATTTCTTAAGGACTTCTCCTCTTACGTGTCCACAGCACCTCCCAATGTAACCGCTGTAGAGAAAGCCTTTATGTGAGGGTCCTTCTGAGGACTGTGTAACTTTAATCAAGTTCCATTTATAAATGAGGTGGGTTAGGAAACCATAAGGGCTGTAGAGGTGGCTCAGCAGTTAAGAACTTGTGCAGCTGCTGCAGAGGGCATAAGTTCTGCCCCCAGCACCCACATGGGGAGTTCCCAGCTACACTTAACTCTAGCTCCAGGGGATCTGACACTCTCTTTCAGACTCCTCAGGCATGGGTACTAACCTACATACATAAAAATTAATACATCTTTTAAAAGAGAAAGAGTCACAGTAACCAGTAACGAAAGAAAACAATGTCTTGTAACAGAATTAAGGGGCTGCCTCCCGTCTCCGTTCTGACCTCTGTCCCTTCTCTTTCCCACATACACACACATCCTACCTTTATTGTCACTGCCTGTCACTGTGAGTGATTGAAACTGAGGAAGTGAAAACCATGGGTAAGAAGGGACGGTGTCAGGAGCTTTCAGTCTGGAGGCCAGTGAAGAAAGGATTGTTGCTGGGAGAAGTAATAAGTACTGTTGGACCATTTCCCCCATTAACTCTTAAAGCTCCAGAAAGAAAAGTGGGAGATAAGTTCTGAACAAACTTCAGTACATTATGGACCATTATACTTCCCCCCTTCTTCGTCAGCTCTTCCAAGGACTAATTTTTATTACTTTAAAAAAAACTCAGCTGACAAGTTAATTGCCTTTTTAGAGTTTTAAAAACCAAGTTATCTGGAAGCTAAGCATCCTTTCAAATGACTCATAAACCATCTTCTCCATGTGTGATAATGTAGCTTAATGGCACATGGGAAGGCTGACAAGATGTTACCCTAGGAAGGGTTAGTCAGCAGGGCCAAGAGGGAGGTCTTCTCTATCTTCTTCCTCTTCTCCTCACCTCCTTCCCGTGTGTGTGTGTGTGTGTGTGTGTGTGTGTGTGTGTGTGTGTGCGCGCGCGCGAGCACACATCTAAGGCAGAGAAGGATGAGAGAGTAAGAATATCCACAAAGTTGCAGACATTGACATTCAATCAGAGAAGGAAAACTGAGAGAGAAAAGACCAAATTTGGAGGAAATATTATAGATTCTATTGATAAATTTCTATTGACTAGAAATTCTTTTGGAATTCTTTTAGAAATTCTTATTATTCCAAGCCCATTTGGACTATTATAGGGCCTCCTTAATTCAAAATTATGATCAAAGACCCATAAAACTCGATCACATTTTGAAAATTTGTCAGAAGGTAAACAGGTTAAAATCGAGGATGCCATCTTTCCTCCAGCTGTTCTGCCTTAATTATTAATGACACTGTTTCAGAGTGTGTTGGTAAATATGGTGTATTTTAGGAAAATAAGCCTGCAGTAATGGGAAGCCATACTTCCACTGTCAAACTAATAAATCTTGGCTGCAGGAAGCATGTAAGGTAGTGAAGTTTTCCTGCAAAGAAGGGTGGAGCAAGTGGAGCCAGCAAGAGTCATTGGTGTTTATGAATGGTTCATTAGTGACTATCTGAATACAAGGTGAACTCGCATTAAATGATAAGACTTTGCAATAATTAGTGTGTGCCACTCGTTGGGATTTGTAATTGGAAGAAAAAAGCAGAATAAAAAGGAACAGATAAAAGGGTGGTTGTTATAAAAATGAAACTCCTTTAAAGCCAATTTCGTTTCTTTGTGAAGCAAACAAGAAAGAGGTATGCAGGAGACTTGGAAACCCACTCCTCTCTTGATCGGTAACTCGGGCTACATTACAGTTTCTGGCTTTTAACCCTAAAAGCTGTAAAAAGCCCTGAAGCCCTAAAGGACGACATCGTCAGAACTGAGTTTTGGGGAAACTGGCCCTGGCATTGTTGGATAGTTCTTTGTTGTGGAAAAATGGTAAGATCGCTCATGGCCGTATCTGGCAGCGTCCTATCTCCATCTGCATATATATATGCTAGTGACAACTCTTCCTGAACTAAGAATAACTAAGAATGTCCCCAGACTTTGTCAAAATATCCACAAGAATGAAAATTGTGACATATATATATGTATATATGTGTGTGTGTGTGTGTGTGTGTATATATATATATATATATATACATGAACTGCTGTGTTAAGTCTAGAATGTCTGAGAGTATCATTGTACAACTGACTGCTGAGAGTTGGTGTCTGGGAGAGTGCTGAACCAGGAACGCAAGCAGGAGGTAAGAGTGAGAAGGACCTGTTTCCTGTTAAGGAGAGCAGTGGGGTTGTCCCCAGAATGCTGCTCTCCTCAGGGAACGGAAGTGTGGTGATCTCAGTAGAGTCTATACCTACTCCTCCTCCAGAGAAGCACTATTAAGTGGGCAATATTCACTAGCATGCTCAGTGTAAGGTTATAGTTTAAGAAGGGAAGATGATGGACCCATTTCTGGGCATGCTCAGCTCAAGGTCATAGAGCACACCGTTTACAAGGTTAAGGTAGAGGACGAGGACATTTCTGGGCATGTTCAGTTCAGTGTTACACAGATGGAGGACACAAACCCTCTGGTTCAACGTTGCAGTGAGTGAGACAAGTTTAAGCGCCCACAGGAATGGGATAGAGTGCCTCTATGGGTCAGTAATGTGTACGGACTTTGTTTTTAAACATATCATGTGAGTGTGTGTACAAGTGCTTGCATGTGTGTGAGTGCACATGATTATATAGTTGTGTATATGTGTGTCCACATTTGTGTGGAGGCCCAAGGTTGACATTGGTTTCCTTCCTCAAATGCTCTTCACCTTGTACATTGAGGCAGGCTCTCAATATTGGCTAGCTTTCCTGGAGCCAGCTTGCTCCAGGATCCCCATCTCTACCTACTGCTTGTTGGGATTAAGAGTGGAAAGCCCCAGGGTCACCTGGCTTTTTCTAGGGGTTCTGGGGATCCCAGTCATCATGCTTGTGTGACAACTTCTGTCCCACTGAGCCATCTCAACTGTCCTATAACTGGATTTCCTTGTTTCCCCAAAACAAGGTTTATGCTGGAGAATATAAAAAAGGAAAAGATACATAAATGCTATTTTAATGGAATGGTTCCCCTCCAAGGTTCCTGCCTCACTCAGTGGCTTGAAATCAACAATCCTTTCACAGTCCGTTCTTTTAGCTCATAGATGGTTTTTAGGGATTATCCCTGATGTACCAAAAAGACTGCCTCTGCTTTTCTGGAGTAATGGTGGTTGGGAGAAGGTGATAACTGACAGATTAGAAATGAGAGAATAAGGGAGAAGAACACCATCCCAAACTAAGACTTGAAAGGTAGCACTCTCCTATTTGAGTTTCTGGGTAAACTGGGGTAAGTTTGAAATTTTCTCTGTAGCTTGAGCCTGGGGTCAGACCTGTCAATGACTAGGGTTGGCTATGTTCCTTGAGGAGGCAACTGAGTGTCAAGAGAAATTGCCGGCAAGTCCTGGGTGGAATGTCCCTGCATGAAGTCTCTCCTGACTTCTGTGGAACCTCTCCTAGGTGTTAGCGCCTAGGTCTTCTTTCCCCCTCGTGACTTTACTTCAGCTCTTCCTGCCGGGTTTCCATTTTAGTGAGCAAGGTGGACACCTTGCTCATTCCGATTCTCCTCCCATCTCACAGCAAGGAAGCCTCTGCCATGACAGTCACAGGCAGCCTGCCACGTGGCTCAGTGTGGAAAGCACTTACCTCATCAGCCTGACTGACAGTTGAGTCTCGTCCCCGGACCCCACAGTGGAAGGAGAGAATTGACTCCTTAGAGTTGTCCTCTGACCTTCATGTGTGGGACATAATAATACAGAAGTTTTTGTTAAAGCTGCTCATCTCATTGTGAAGATCCAGCCTGTGTTTTTGCGTTCCATTTAGCATCGGCGGTAACGCGTGTTCCCAGTTGGCTCCTTTGTTTTTCCGTCTCCCTCTCCTGTTGTTTCTCTGTAACTTCCTGTGTGCTCTCTATTAAATGGCTGCCTCTGAGCTTCTGGTGAACTTAAACCCTCCTCATGCTTTCATCTATCTGCTCACAGATGACATCTAAGCCAAGCCACTCCTTCCTTCTCAGACTAAATCCCCTACTGAAAACCTTGCAAACAGACCGAATCCTTCCTAGGAAGAGCGCCCTTCTCCACCTAGCAGAGACTCTGCTGTCATTCCG
>CABHPH010153504.1:0-16498 GCA_902168325.1 Peromyscus nudipes
CCCACAGGCACATGAATCAAGGACTTTACAACCAGATAGGAACCCCACATGTCATCCGGGGGAGAGAGGCTGGATCTGCTCTCTGGAGCCCTTCTCTGCCTCAGCAGAGATGAGGTTTCAAGGGACAGGATTGTGATTATTCAGCTCTGGTCCAGACTCACTGTTGGCTTCATTACTTTGCAGCAGCCTTCCTTACCACACGGGGCAGTGCCATTTTCAAATGCTCAAAGCTCATCTATGTCTCTATCTGGTTACCTGGGCCATCGGACTTCTTTTTGATTGGCCCATCTTCTCGATCTTCCCATTCCACAGGACCTGTGTTATATATAACAAAAGACATTTCATTATATATAGTCTTGTGCCATTTTTATGACTAAAGAATATTCAAAATTTTTTGGCAGAACACACACTTAAGAATACCAAATACAACATTGAATAAAGCAATGACAGTGGGGGGTGTTTGCCTCATTAAATATTAAAACTAACCCCATGGCTATGAAATGCAAAAGCATGTAACAGTGATCCAGAGCTTGACAATAGAAATGATTCAGAATATACTCCCAAGTCATATCTAAGTCAAAATAAGAGTCAATGGCTGACTACTGCTTATTTCTAACACAAAAGGAGGACTTTTTTAAATAAGTAAGGCTTGTCATCATTGCTCATCTATGTAATTGTATGAAAATATATCTCTACTGCACAGAGTAATAAAAAAATTAAGATGCAAGTAAAACCAGGAGGAAATATAGGACAATGTTTGCTTAATATTGGAGGGCAGAGACTTTCTTTAGTGAGATGTTGGCTTTAAAAGTACCAGAATGTTTTGATATCAAACCGATTTCACATTGTTTAGGTAGTCGTGTATCACAAACTGAACACAGGCATTGAACAGGGAAGTGTGATTATAACACAGCACAGGAAGCAATATGCCTGATATACAAGCCATCCTAACTAATAAGAAAAGAAGAAATTTTCCAATAGAATGGCAGAGGGTAATTATAGCTGTATTTGGACCTTAAACTTAGAAGTACAGATTATATAGACAATATAAAGTAAACATGCCCAGTATCATTAGTTATGGATTAGACTAAATTCCACTGAAAATCCAAGTCATCTGTCATCCCTCAGAAAAAAATAATAAAAAGAGCAGTGAGGGTCTTGGTATGAAGCTATAAGAAATGTACCTTCCTTTATTTGACATATTGGAGTATAAATTACTAAAGACTTGCGGGGGAAAAACTATTAAAATGTATGAGGCGCCGGGCGGTGGTGGCGCACGCCTTTAATCCCAGCACTTGGGAGACAGAGCCAGGCAGATCTCTGTGAGTTCGAGGCCAGCCTGGTATCCAAAGCGAGTTCCAGGAAAGGTGCAAAGCTACACAGAGAAACCCTGTCTCGAAAAAACCAAAAAAAAAAAATGTATGAGGCATATCCTTTAGCCCAGTCTTCCTACTTTTGGGACTCTATTCTGTAAGAGTGCATGTTACTCTTAACCTCTACCATACTTTAAAATATATACATGTACATAACTCCATGTGAATTTTTTTGCAAGGATACCTATTATATAGCATTGTTTGCTGTGGTAAAATCAGGAAGCAATCTTTTTGTCCATTAATGGTTAAATGATTGAATAAATTATGCATATCTGTACTATGGAACCTTTTACGGCCATTAAAAAAGTCCGGCAGTTTCATGAATAGTTAATTGGAGAAATGTTCATGATATATTACTAATGAAAGTGCAAGACGCCTTTGTGCACATGAACTCAACTCTGAAAAGCTAAGGAACAAATATGCACTTGCAGAAGGGGAGAAGGCCATCTGGGTAGGATGCATCATTCCTGGAGGCTGATTGTGTGTGTGTGTATGTGTGTGTGTGTGTGTGTGTGTGTGTGTATGCGTGTGTGTGTGTGTGCGCACACACACACCATCTGCTGGATCTCCCTCTACCATTTGGCTTGTTATATTGGGTGTAGATTAAATTTATCTTTGTAAACAAATCAATAAAATGCAGCTAAAGCCACCAGTACATACTGGGAAAAGAAAGGTAAAAATGAACAAAATTCATAATTAGTTACATGAGAAGTTTTGATTCTTTGACTTTCTTAAGTTCGTAAGGAATCCATGATTACATTATCTTTGTACAGAATCAATCTATAGCATATAAACCCAAGGGTCCCTTTAGTCACATCATTTAACTTCCACTCTCCTAAAAAGCAGCCACTGTTATTAATACACTAAGGTGTTTTTTTTTTTTTTAAATCCTTCTCTTACATTTAAACACTAGGATACATACCCATTTAAAAGGTAAAATACTGGGTTGAAGTACTTTGGTTGTCTTTGTTCGGCTAGTGGTTTCAATAAATGCTTGCTATTTTGTAAAATGTTGTTTTATGCCAGTTTGACACAAGCTAGCATCATTTTGGAAAAGAGAACATCAACTGAGAAAATGCCTCCACCAGGTTGGCCTGGAATCAAGCCCGCTGTGTATTCTCTCTAGTGATAACTGATGTAGGAGGGCCCAGATCACTGTGGGGCGATCCCACCCCTCGGCAGGTGGAGCAAGCTAATAAGCAGCATTCCTTCATGGTCTCTGCAGCTCCTGTCTCCTACTACCTTCTCCGAGTTCATGCCCTGGCTTCCCGACTGATGGACTACAAGCTGCAATGTAAAATAAGTCCTTTCTGCCACAAGTTGGTTTTGGCCATGGTCTTTATCACTGAATAGAAACCTAATTGAGAGAGTATTCTATCGTGCTTTGGTAACAGAATCCCTTAGAAATCTTCAACTCATTGGATTGAAAGTCCCATCTCTTGGCATCCGGTGTCCCCAGGAACACTCCGTCTGGTGCAGAGGCTTGTGGCTGCTTCCTGCCCAGCACTCACCTTCCCCAGATCCTTTGCGTCTTCCTTTCTGCTCTTCTTTTGCCAACTTTTTTTTCTCTTTCCTCCTCTGACGGAGTGCTGTTTTAGGATCAGTAATCCAGGCCTGATAGATGAACTGGAAGAAGAAAGTCCGATTATTTTCTGACTTTTAAAAGTAACTTAAAATGAAAATGGACCAAAGCCAAGCTTCTTTGATGTAAGATTTTTTTTTTCTTATAAGGGTCTCTTTCCCTGCTTCTTATGCTAAGCTGACTTCTGCTGGTCTAGATTCTTTCTTCTTGCTTGTTTGAGACAGGGTCTCATTATATTACCCTGGCTGGCCTAGAACTTGCTTTGTAGCTCTGTCTGCTTCTGCCTCCTAAGTGTAGGGATTAAAGGCATGCACCACCACAGCCATCTTATTGCTCTTCATTTGCTACCATAAGTGAGAACATTCTTCACTTGGTGTTAAAGATGATCATGCATGACATAAACTTGGGTAAAAGCAAACCGTCACTTCTCTGAAACACCACCACCATTTGTGATCCTCCGTTACAGAATTTTTGCTTTGTACGCAACAAGCTGAAGTCGGGAGGTCTTGATAAATAGCATTAGAGGAGTTTGTCCTACCACAAACTTTTTAGTCAAAAGGAAAATGCCATCTTTAATATTCTTATTTGCTTGGGGGGAGTGATTAAGTTTTGCATCTTCAATTCTCTCCTAATAGCAGTTATGAGTAACTAGAAAAAGAGGCTCTGCAGATGGATGAGTACGTTAAAAGGAGAATCATGTCAGTGTGGGAGTGAGCTCTTCCAGGAAAGCAGGGAGGGAAAACTGGTGCCTTGGGTTGCCCTTTGTCAGTTGCATTCAAGAACTGAAGACAGTCACATCAACATTTTACAACCAATAACCAAGAAGGAGCAGTTGGCAACAACCCACCCTCCCCATCCCCAGAAGCATGCAAAGACAACAAAACCAAGACATAAAATCAGCCCTCTAGAAATAATAAAGCTAAGCAGGCATGCTTCACATGCAACACCCGGGTCTCAGGGAAGCTGGGTTTTCCATTGTCATGATTAAGATACGTGCACATAAGGGGTAGTTGTAAGCCCATATATTGTCATTTCATCCTAGATCATTTTCTGTTTCAGAAAAATTTGGAGAACACAACATAAACAGATTGGTCTTCTTGTGTCACTAGAAAGTAAAGATTCAACTCTTCCACATATGGAAATGTCAGGGCACAGGGTCCAAGAAATAACACGTCCTTTTTCCTCAGTGGTGGAAATCTGAATTGTATGGGCAAAACACACAAATGTAAAACTGGTATTATTTCTGGATAACAAACCCAGGAGGTAGACATCCCATGTTATGTTAAAATGTTCTTTATGAAATTAGGAGATGAACTGATGCTCAAAAGCATCAAAGCAGGGACTGGTGGATCTTTACCGAACATGTCAGTTTGGGAGTCTAGCCACTTGTCTCTCAGGTTTAGGACATTAAAAGGCAAATTTGAACAACATAGTTTGTTTTAAAAGAAATCGAGCTAATAAATAAGTCTTCAGGTTTAAGAACAGCGTAGGATGACATTTCCTTCAAGAAAAGTGCTATACTACTAATGTTTTATAGAAATAAAGAATCTCAAACATAAATTAAAAGGTAATAATTTGTGAGTGTAGCAGGTACACGATTGTAGGACATCCTTTGTTCTGAAGAGAAAGCAAACAGCTGGGAGGGAGAGAGGAGGGTTGAGAAGGGCAGGGTTAGCAAACTTTAAGAAGGGCAAGGAAGGGACCACTGATCATTTGGCATGGTGAAGGGAACTACTAACTCTGTGTTGGTCCCCAGGAATGAAACCTATCAGTGTCTTCTTGTGGAACATTCTGGTCAAGCAAGGACAGGAAGCAAGAGGGAGCAACCACACCATGAGTCGTTGAGTCCTTATTCTCAGGCAAAGTTATCTTAAGACTGCCACTTTGAAAAATAAGAATTTTAAAGTTTCAAACACTTAACTGAAGGCCAGTTTTGCCTTCTGCTATTTCAGGAAAGGGTTCTGATCCTTACTGAGTCAAGAATGGAAGATTTTTTGCTGACCCCCCGAATTATGACATCGCAGCTCTAACTTTCACCCACTTGGTGGCTTGTCTAGGGAGCCAGGCTGTAACTGCATCAGCCAGAAGGAGAAAGTGCTTGGAAGTATACACAAAAAGTCTGAAGGTTCAGTTAATAGTCACTGCATGAGTATACGTCTCTGACTTTACCTTAAAGTTTATCTTTACTATTAGGGGGATGAGATTCTCTTTTACCAAAAGGTCATTAAGCAAAATATATTTATATATATATTCTTTTAAACAGAGAGTGTTTCATTGGAGTGGAAATCCTTAGCTCAAATTGACACCATTTTATAATTTGTCCTCTAACTAGACTGGGACCCAGAAGTTCCTTTACACCTTCATCATCATTTAATCATATTTAGCTTTAAGTAACAAAAGGGGTGGATAAATTTGCAATCTTTCACTTCAATAATTTTTAAATTATGAGTTGAGAAACACATATTCATAGAGATGAAATGATAAAGTCCCTTGAAGAAACAGCAACAGTGACTATTAATTAAAGTCAGCCTTCTGGAATTTAGAATGAAAGGTCATTGGAGGGTTGGGCTGTGTGGCTCTAGGTAGATCGGCAATATGGCCTCACCTGGGAGCTTCACAGACACTCTGAATTTCAGGTCCTGTATGACCAGTGGAACCAGAATAAGCATGAAAATGAGACCACAGGACAAAGGCAAGGTACACTGGTCTCTGTCACTATCCCAGCTGTTTGCTTGAACTCAAGGACCATCATATCATAATGACCCAAGAGTTATAGAGCTCACTCCTCCTTGAGTTTGGAAGGAAAAGCATGCTACAAAATACAAGAAGGATAATTTCTTCTTTGTGGCTTTTTAATAATGAAGTGAGTATGGTCTAGGCAGCTGACTGACATCCACTACATATTAGACAAATGAACTAGTACGTTGTTAAAGTTTATTGGGAAGCACTGTTGTGCTTTGGGAGTGAGCAGCTGGGAAAGGAGATATGTTGGATGCAGGAATTAGACAACTGGATCCAAATTAGAAGCCGAAGACTATCAAGAAGCTGAAAAGGGGGCAGAACCAGAGGAATCTTTTATAGATTTATTTGGAATTTCTTACCAGCTTTCTGAGAAAAAATTATTATGTATGTTTTACTCATTATAAACTGATGCATGCAACCAGATGTCACCCGTTTAAAATGAGATGTAACTCACAGAAAACTATGAGGAGAGAAAGTACTCGTATATCTGCATTTTCTCTTTCTATTTTTTAATAATCTCTGGTATCTACTTTTAAAAGTAGTAAAATGATAAGAAGTCTGGTTCCTAAGAACTCTTTTTTGGAAAACTTAATGTTTCACATCCATATGATACTTCCGTTGTATGATTCATAGAATAGAGAAAATGTAGATATAGGGATGTTTTACTAAAGTTCTATGGAGCAGAGAGTCACACACTACACATCAGTAAAGCATGAAATACCTTTGCAGCTCTGATTAAATACTGAAGAATAGTTTTGGGAAGTTTAATGACAGACTTTGGCAAGGCTAAAATGGCTGAGGCAAACTTCCCAATAGCTCTCTACAAAGAAGGACAAAGCAAGAATAATTAGTAGAAAAAAAACCCAAAAGTTAACAATTTAATATATGATGTCGCATGAGCTCATCTCTATAATCAACATTGAGGTTAAAGCATGCCAATCACTGAAGCTAGAATAAAATGTGCTGCGCTTGTAAGTTAGGAAAAAGAGCACATTTAGTCACAGCACGTAGTTCATAACACAGTAAAGATGCTCCACGTTCTCTTCTTTGTTGTATGATGAGTGGTGGTTAGCATAAAATTCATTAGCTAAAAAAAAAAAAAAAGTAAGGCTGTTGAGTCATTAGTAGTGGCAAGTACCCTGTCATGCACATAAACATGTTCCCAAGCACACAGAGGAGCAATGGATCCAGGGAGGCAGCACCCCACCCAAGAACCTCCACAAATCACTTGGTTCTTCAATGCTATCAGGAAGACTGCAGGGCGTTTACCCACCAACTCCACAGTTCCCCAGAGTTTTCTTGAGTGCGAGCAGCAGGAAATAAGAGATAGAAGGAACTAGATTGTGGAGATAAACAGATAGAAAATACAGGATAGCCTCGAGAGGGTCTGGAACCTATTCCCATGGGTCCTCTGTCTCTGCCCTAAGGTATTTATAGAAATGCCAAGGAGTGGAGCAAAAGACCTCCCCCCAGCACAGCCAAGTGCAGACCATCTCAGACACCTGCACTCAGGCCCATGATCCAATCATCCTCTCTATGCAGACCTGCTGGGTAAAGCCACTAGGAACCTGAAAATGGGCTCCCACAGAATACCTGAGCTTGTCCATTTATGAGGGCCTGTCTAAGGAGCAGTGCATGGCCTTATCATGGGCAATCATGAAGTTTTGTGGAAACCTTTCTATATGCTCTGTACTATGACAAATAGGATATAACCGTTCCAGCCTGTGGTCCAGAGGTAAGATAAGCATGTACAAAGGGTTCATGCCCTGGGCTCTGACAAGGGCCCATCTTCAGGAAGGATAGATTGCACCCTGCCCCCACTAAGACTGTGTTGGCTGGTGGGTCAGGGCTGGGGTTGGGACAGCAGGTTCTTGAACAGAGAAAACTCAGCTGAAAAAGAGCAGAACTGGGATGGATGATTACAGTTATTATTTAAATAGATTCTGGTATCATTAGCAATACAAATGCAGCCGATTTTCAAAATCCAATGCAACATTTCAGCGATCATTTCAAAGAAGAGCATGTGCTTTATCTACACAATCAATTCTTTCACACAGGGAGCTGTGGGCCCAACAGTCAAGCAATCTGAAGCAACGCTGAGGAAGCTGTCTACTTGCAAGAGAAAATTATTTTGTTTAGGGCATCAAAAAATGCTTTGATGTCAGGGATGAAGCCCTGACCCGCACCCTGTTCACATGATGTGGTAGTTACAATGTTCCTGAGAGGGAGCAGTGCTGTAGTTTAACTATAAATAGACGATTTCAGATGTCCATCAGAAGACTCTGAGAGCTGTACCACAGGACTACAGAGGAAGTCACTTAGGCCTGCAAGCAAGAGTTGTCAATTAAAAAAAAAACCAAAAAACAACCAAAGTGTTTCTAACTAGTAAAGGGCATCACTGTCCACATCCCTCTAGTTACCTGGAATGCTGACTTCCGCGGAGGTTCTTCATCTTCCTTCTTAAGTTCCTCTTCTTCTTCCTCTTCACTATCCGTTTCAAATAAATAATAGTCTCCACTCCTGACCACTAAGCAAAACAAAATACTTGCTTACTTCTTGAAAGAGACATGAGAAACTCGGGGGTGTATTCATGAAATGTCCCCCCTAAAGACACAGATGGTCCTCAAGAGGACCACAGCCAGAGATGTTAGCAGAAGAAAACAGATGAAAAGAATTCATTTTATCTAGTGCTATAAGGTACTGGCATGGCTGAGTCTACAGAGCATGAGGCCTTGTCTGTGCCATTTATGAGATTGGCCACTATGGGGTTGACCTGGAAATTTTTCCCATCTTTACTGTTTTATAAGGCTGAATCCATTTGTTGTGGAGATGCCAAAACACCTGAAAACTCTTGCTTCACAATTCATCAGTTTTGATCACTAAGACAAAGGCCAAAGTGAAGTGGAAGATTTGGCATGGTCTGTCACAGACAAACCCACTGGGGGTGACACAGGATGGAGATCAGTGCCACCAGCCTCCATTTCACTTTATACTATGCAGACCTGGTTTCTCCACACACGACACACGAGGCAATGTAAGACAAGACATTTGAAAGAGTTAAAGACAAACAAAATAAAATAAACAACAACAACAACAAACACATTGCCACAAGGAGGAAAAGGGTAGGTAACATCAAAAACAAAAACAAGACAACATCTATTCTGACTGCTTCTACATATAGCTATGGAAGTGACTGAGGATCAGTAGCCTTGGTCCATAGGGTTTGGCTCTGTCAAGCTTCTGGTCAACAAGCCATCCCCTGGGAGCAGAAGGAGAACTATAATGACCATCAGGAACCAAGCACAAACAGTATGGCCTGCTTCTGCCTCATCTAACACTTGCCCTGCAAGAACATACTGTCTGTATCAGGAAGAGGAACAGAGGAATCAGAGATGTCTAGAGACTTAGAGACATTTAGGAAATTCAATCTTCGTGTGTTTGAAAACTTTTAAATTTAATAGAGAAAAAGAGACTCACTTCTGATGCTACAAGAACTGTACCATCATTGTGGGAAACCATACTCATGTTTTCTAATTGTATTTGGGATTTCGAACTGTGGAGGCATCTCAGGGGTGGTGAGATAATGTGATGTCTTAAGTTATGATTTGGACTTATATCCCACAGGGTAATAGGAAACCTTGGCTTGCTTAAAACTAGTCACTAGCTATGGTCAAAAGTTGAACAATTTTGTCTACAGTATCAGATGACTCTGAGCCTTCATTCGAGAAGATGTGGAGTGAACAAATTGGGCCTTATATCCTTGAACAGAAGCACTGTGATTTGTGACTCATGTTTTGAAGAAAAAAAACCAGGCCCAGAGTATTGGGTCCAGGCCTGAGGGAATCAGTGCAATACAACATAAGGTAATAATAAGCAAGAACAAACCAAAGTTACAGCATTACCTTTGACAGTGGGGAGGCCATTAAAGTAATGCCTTCACTTAAGCTGAGAGATTTTGCAGGGAAGTTTTGTGGATTCTACATCACATGGTCATTTGGGATAAACACAGGGCATTATAAGATGGAGCATTTTACCCTCATTATAGGCACTAAGATCAACGATAGCTGAAGTTGTATTCAATCATACCTTCTGTCACTTTTATTCGTATGGTTGAGCCCAAATAATTTTTTAATCTGAAGCATTGATTTTATCATTAGCAATATCACCAGTTTATTATGTGAACAAGGGCAACTGGTACATTTGAAAAATGAAAAAAAAAATTTTCAAGTCTTTCAGTTCATAAAACATTGTTGAAGCAAAGCTAGAAAGATTGCTTGCTTTAGTGTGTGCTGCTAATGATAATTTAAATAGTTCTTCCATGTACATTAGTGCAGATGGAGATGCTGCCTTCAGACTGTGTCCAGACACAAATCACAGATGCTGGTGTCACTGATAAATTACTTAGTATGAAACTAACTTTTAGAATCTCACCACTCGTGTCCACAGAAACATGGCTCTTCAGATATTTATCAACAAAGCAAGGTTAGGTCCTGACTAAGGTCATATGGAACTGATAAAGAGACACACTACAGTGGGAAGGAAGGTATCATTGAATAGCAATAATGCAGTCCTGTGTGCGTGCATAGGTTTGGAACTAGCAAATCTGTCACCACAGCTTACGTTGACATCTTTGCTGCTGATCAACGATATCAACAATCATGATCATCACTAGACACTGAAACTGCACTCAAACTCAGAAACTATTTGAAAATCCAGCCCAGTCATTTAACAGATCAGAACAAGGGCTCCTAATAACATTCTTCCAGATCTAAAGATAAGTTCTGGAGCATCAAAGAATAAAAACAGTCAAGGACACATTCTTTCCCTTTTGTTCCTTTCAAACTTGGAAAAGGAAATATGTTACACAGTAGAAACTTAGTACCACAGTCAGAACATGAGTCCAAACCATGTGTTACAGACAGCCCTGCATTATTGCACTGTAACATGTTGTAACAAGGCACATGGAGTTGAATACCAGAAGACTCTGATATAATGAGGGTGAAATGAATCAGAAAAATCTAAGGCCATTAACCATCAGAGGGAATTAAGTTGTTATCAACGTGTACAGTGATTATCAACGACCATATCCAGTTCTTTTGAAATGATTTAGATGCCAAAAGGGAGAAACCACCACAGTGACCGCAGTGGGAATTTACCCTGCTGAAGGACATTCAATATGATGTGGTTTCTGAAATGGATAGGTCACTCTAAACCAGCAAAGGCCCTTTAAAAACAGAAAAGTAGGCATAGTTTACTTGTGACTTGATAGAACAGGTATTCAGTGCTATCCACATGCTGTTAACTTGACTAATGTGCCAGTGAACCATGGAGGAACCACATTGGATTTCAACTTGAACCTTTGTCTTTGAACTTGGGCGGAAAAGAAAATGAAATTCTTTGTAACTCCTTCTCTTATTTTTAACTACACTGTTGAAATTCAATATTAAGGATGAAATCTAATTAAATTAAAAGGTATTAAGCAAATTTCAAATTTCATGCCATTTGGAAAATGACTTCTGGAGGGAGAGAGGCCAATTCCAGGTCACTGTGACACTCCTAATTCAGGCTGGAAACTGAGATTTCCTTAGTTTTCTAAAGGTTTCTGAGTAGCAGGGTTGTTCTCAGCCATGCATGATTTTCTTTAATCAGATGAGTTGTAGTTCTGGATGTAGAGTGTGAGACAAAAAAGGCTGGAGACACTACACGTTATTTTAAAAATAATAATCATTCACTCTTCTACCACATTTAAGGACTAGATTATAGTGGGTCATTCTATTATAAAGCCATTGGCCAGTACCGACCTTTAAAAAAACAAAAAAACAAAAAAACAAAAAACAAAAAACTAAGCATAACAAATATAGCCAGTGGTATCTGTAACTACACATCCACTTTTATCATTAGGAGGGAAATGCATTGTAGTTTATGTGGCTAGTAGACTCTGTTTTCCTGGTTGTTTTTTGCTGTTAGTTGGCCACATCTGAGCCTGTTCTGCATTCTGAGCCTGGGTGTTTGGGGTATTGATTGTTGCAGACACATTTTGAGGTGGGGAGGGGTTAAAGTACAAAGCAAACGTATTTTAGGTTAACCCTCATCTTTATATTAAACATGCTTCTAAAAACTCTTAAATGCAAATGAAATCAAAGTTCTGGGAAGACACGGAGAGAGATTCGTTGACAGCCATGCCAAGTGCCTTACAAAAAGGGTCACCGACACAGGACAGAGCAACCATCCTTCAGAGTCCTGGGAGGAGACAAATTCTTCCTTAAGGGCTTTAAACCACATAGTGGATGGGAGCAGAACTCTGGGCTGCAGATTTAGATAGTGCACTCCGTTCTTGGCTTGCTGAGGTAATAAAACTCTCTCCACCACAACTTTAGCTTTCCTGAGCCAACATGCTAATTTCTCTGTTACATGGGGGCCTAGAGACCCATTAGCACTGCAGTGATCTTACACTCTGACCCCCTATCAAGTCACAAGGGTCAAACCATGCATGGGGCACACAGGTCATGGGGAGCCTGAATTCTGGTCAAGGATATAAGGGTTAGAATTGATGAGATTGGAAGAGGATCAAGAGAACCTACTGGAAGCATGATCAACCCAAGGCCGCCACCACTGCTTTTTTTTGCCCTTGGCTTTCTGTTTGTCTGCTTCTCCTAAAATGAAATATGTCCAGATATTAATTCTCAGGAAGTGAGCACACAAGATTTGAAAACCACGTTTTAAAAACTCAATTGCCAAATCTAGATAAATTGCAAGAAACACATCAGAGGTCAGGAAAAGGAAGTCTACTAACTATAAAAGTACAAATGTACTAACAGTCCACTGCAATGGTAAACACGGAATGTTCTTAACAGTATGTTACATGCTCACATAAAAGTACTCAAGTACTAACAGTCCACTGCAATGGTAAACATGCAATGTTCTTAACAGTATGCTACATGCTCACTTTCTTCCTAGGATCTGAGGGCATATGTAAAGAAATATTAAAAAGGAAGTATTCCTTGCCAAAAATGTATCTGACACTGATTTTTTTTCAGTAAATTAGCATGAAAGAATCATTGCCCATTTTAAAGAACCACTTAGTGGTAAATAAGTCATTTAAATGTACCAAGAACAAGGAATAGGACTTTTCCATTCGATTAGTTTAGTACATGATTGGAAGACAGTTATTGCTAATGAAGAGATTCTAGGAACTGGAAAGAGACCATGCATTATTTTTCTATTCCCTTAAGTAAGAAAGCATGCAGGATCCTACAATAAGACTATTAGAGCCATAATTGGATAAATCTGTAATTAAATATAACAAGTTGTATGTTTCACAGTAAATTTCATTGGAATGAGTAACAACTGAAATTTGAACTATGAATATGTACAAGTAACATGCATGCATATTTAATTTTCATAATAAGTTTACAGTAACCAAAGGCAGCATATCTAAAAAACTTCTTCCCTAAAGGGAGAAATTAAGCAAAAATCATGTCAATTTCTTCAGGAACATGTCTGTGAACTAAACCAGACTGGGTTCATTGTAGGGATCACGTTGAAGAGTAGATGCTTGCAAAATCATTCATTCACTAAATATGCACTAAGGGAACAAACATATCCATTCACAATGGGAGAGTGAGCACCAAGAGACTCCTAACAGAATGAAAATGAATGGTGTTTTACAGCTCTACCAATAGCATGCTCTTAGCAGACAGCAAAGCACTCGAATGGAGGAAAATGCGACATACTTTCGTCATCTTCTTCTGAGAGTTTCTGGATGTCCTGACCTTCCCCTGACTCCTGGGTCAAGCTCAGCATCCTCTCCTTACCCTTTTTGTACTTTTGCTGCCGGGCTTTGATGCGATCCATCCTAGAAACATGGCAGCATTAGTGATAATAAAGAGCACATGCACAGTTATGCCTTGGTCAGCACTGTGGACTCAGGTTGTTACCCAAATATCTGAATTCATGAGCAAAGTGGTCAGCTTACTTTCAAGTACTTAAGGATTATGAGATCGTTGCTTATTAGCAAAAAACATCATACACACACACACACACACACACACACACACACACACACGAACTCACGCGTGCACGCACGCACGTACACAGGAGTCCATGGTACTCTGTGGTTCATAGATACTGAAGTTAGTAATATTATCAATAGTCGTTATGCTAAGGTTTAGCATGAAGTCCTTGATAGCTGTTCCTATTTTGTATCATAGCTAGTCTGATCATAGCATATTATAACCAAAGGCTTTACATCATATTTTATATTTTGTTTATTTTATGTGAATGGGTGTTTTTGTCTCCATGCATGCATGTGTGTGCACCATGTACATGCCTGGTGGCTGCAGAGGCCAGGAAAAGGTATTGGATTCCTTGGAGCTGGAGTATAGATGGGTGCTGGGAATCTATCCTAGGTCCTCTGGAAGATCAGCTAGTACTCTTAACTATTTAGCCGTCTCTCCTGCACCAGCTTTGCGTTCTTAACCAAATAGGAAGTGTCAGGTCTCACTTAAGGGAAGTGAGAGCCCATTCCAAACGTGGCCCTGCATTTGTTCTTCCCTGTGTCTGAGCTAGGAAGAATAACAACAGTTGCAGCACACCATGCGCACTGCAATTTGCATATACACCTTAGGTCTTTGTGCAAACACTTCATGCCATGGAACAATCTAATTTACACATGGAAATACCCTTTAAGGGAAGGAAATTAAGAACTGAGATCATGATGGAATGAAGCCGCTCTTCTAAATTTAGGGGACTTTCCTGGAAGGGTGGGACAGGGCTTCCACTTTCCCCAAAGGTGTCTAGGATTCAAATTCTAAACACTAATACTCAAGACACAGATGTGAGACAGTCCTTAGAAGTTCCAATGTTAGAAATTTCATTCCAAGAAAATTCTTTGCAATTGAATTCTTAAATCTCCCGCATCCTGTCTGCCGGTCCCTGCCCCATCTGAATGGTGTGGTAGGAAAAGCGCTGAATCAAATTGGGAAGTGCCAGACATGTCAGTGCTGCTTCTAGTGACTATGGACCCTGCATGTCAGAGCTTATCCATTCTCCTGAGCATGTGCTGTACTATTTTTTTTTTCCGAGACAGAGTTTCTCTGTGTAGCTTTGTGCCTTTCCTGGAACCCACTTGGTAGCCCAGGCTGGCCTCGAACTCACAGAGATCCACCTGGCTCTGCCTCCCGAGTGCTGGGATTAAAGGCGTGCGCCACCACCGCCCAGCGTGCTGTACTATTTTAAAGGATGCTTCTGAAACTGACTCCGTATTTCTTTCTTGGATCCAGAAATGCAGTGAACCTACTCCTAGTACTTGGCTCCGAGACAAGCTTCTTTCACTAGTTTACTAATCCTTATAAAAGCTCGGGAGGGACAACTCTGTGCCCTAACTGAATGATACCAAATGGAGATTCAGAGAAATTAAATGTCCAGCTCAGGACTCTGCACAAAACAACTGAACTTGTGGCGGCTCCCTGCTCCTTTTCAAGATGGTGCCCTTCCCACATCCTGGAGCTAACATCCTGTTAAACTGCTTTCATCTTCAGGAAGCAGTTTTAGTGTCTGACCTGATGGAGTAATCGACACTCAAAATACAAGCATGTACCAGGTCTTAGAAATTCCTTTCATTGTGAAAAAAGGATGCATTTCAGGAATCTCAAATCCCCAAGAGCGAAGACTCAGTTGACTATACTGATACAAACTGGGAAGAAGGAAGAGATCCAGAGTAGAGAGAGCCCTTACTGTCTCTTTAGCTGATCCATGGACTTTTTCTCTTCCTCAATTCTTGCCTTTACAGCTTTCACAATTGTAGCCTGGAAAAGTTCGGCCCCTCTGAAATAAAATTGGGAACACAGAATAAATCAGTATTCAGGCAGCTGTTTTCCTTTTCCTGAAAATGATCATGACAGATCAGAGGTCATGGCGTCCCTTTTCTGGGGATGACAGAGTTTTCCTGGCTGAAGTCACCCACTCTTTCTGGATGCCCCTTATGAGTGACTGAACAAGGAAGGAATAGCCCCTTGGGAGTAAGTGGATTGTCTGCCACTCTGGGAGGCCAGTGGAAAGAAAATGGTTTGTTTTTCAAACACTAAGTGAC
The DNA here is from genome assembly GCA_902168325.1 of Peromyscus nudipes. Lineage (NCBI taxonomy): Eukaryota > Metazoa > Chordata > Mammalia > Rodentia > Cricetidae > Peromyscus > Peromyscus nudipes. Next base: position 15,788 of record CABHPH010153504.1, read on the forward strand.
TTCAGCTATGCGTCACACATTTATCAATTGACTTTCACTTCTAGTAAAGGAGCTAGCTTCAAGCTTCTAGACTCCTAGAGCAGTGGTTCTCAACCTTCCTAATGCTGCAGTCCTTTAGCACAGTTCCTCATGTTATGGTGGCCCCCGGCCATAAAATTATTTTTGTTACTACTTCTTAAGTGTAAATTTATCACTGTTATGAATTGTAATGTAAATATCTAATGTGCAAGATAGTCTTATGCGACCCCTGTGAAAAAGTTGTTCAAACCCCAAGGGGTCATGACCCACAGGTTGAGAACCACAGTCCTAGAAGGCTATTAGTCATAATGTAAGAAGTTGCTCATCTTCTCACACATATCCTTTCCATCGTCAACGTCATCGTCGTTGTCGTCGTCGTCATCATCATCATCATTATTTTGCATGACAGGGAGAAGAACACAGTCCTCTTGCCAATGGCACGCCTTGTGCTTGGGGTATAAACAGACATTTCCTGTCCAGATTGCCTAGTCCCAAATAACTGATTCAGAAGCTGAATATGAATGATAAATGCTCAGCCAATAGCTCAGGCTTGTTACTAGCTAACTCTTACACTTACATTACCCCATATTTCTATCTATGCTTTGCCAAATGACTCATGACTTGTTACCTCATTTTTTTACACATCTTGCTTGTTCAGCAGCTGGCTAGTGTCTCTCTTGACTCCCCAACTCT